>JAVSBS010004779.1:27319-87849 GCA_033124195.1 Coracias cyanogaster | reverse complement strand
AGAACATGGGCTATTCCTGCCAAGGTAAAGCATTAGTAATTGCTACTCCACATCCTCTGGTAGAGTAGAGTCCCCAGGCTGGAGGAAAATCCCAGTTCTTGGAGGTAAGATAGAGTCTGGAGGAAGGAAGACTCTCCCTTGGTCAAGGAGCATTAAGTTAGAGATCATTTAGGCAAACTGGACAGCCATAAATCCATGGGCTCTCGTGGGATCCACACACAAGTGCTAAGGGAGAGGGATGATATTGTTGTTATGCCACTTTCTGGGATACTTGAAAGAGCGTGGGAAATGGGAGAGGTGCTTGTGGACTGGAGGAAAGCCAGTGTCACTCCAGTCTTCAAAAAGGACAAGAAGGATGATCCAGGAAGTTACAGACCAGTCAGCCTTACCTCCATCCCTGGAAAGGTAATGGAACAGCTCATTCTGGAGGTCATCTCTAAGCATGTGGAGGAAAAGAAGGCTATCAGGAGTGGTCAGCATTTACCAAGGGGAAGTCGTGCTTGACCAATCTAATAGCCTTCTATGATGGTGTGACTGGCTGGGTAGATGAGGGGAGAGAAGTGATTGTTGTTTTACGTAGACTTCAGCAAGGCTTTTGACACAGTTTCCCATAACATCTTCATAGGTAAGCTCGGGAAGTGTGGGTTACATGACAGGACAGGCCTCTACTCCACCCTAGTGAGGCCACATCTGGAGTACTGTGGCCAGTTCTGGGCTCCCCAGTTAAAGAGAGGCAAAGAACTACGGGATAGAGCCCAGTAGAGGGCTACAGAGATGATTAGGGGACTGGAGCGTCTCTCTTCTGAGGAAAGGCTGAGAGACCTGGGGCTGTAAATAGGCTAAAGCCTAGACAAGAGAAGACTGAGAAGGGAACTTATCAATGCATATAAATATCTAACGGGCAGGTGTCAAAAGGATGGTGTCAGTCTCTTTTCAGTGGTGCCTATCAAAAGTACAACAGGAAAGAGGCACAAACTGTAGCACACAAAGTTCCATCTGAATATGAGGAAAACTATCTTTACTGTGAGAGCAGCAGAGCACTGGAACAAGTTGCCTAGAGTGGTTGTGGAGTTTTCTTCTTGGGAGAGTTGCGAAAACGGGGGAATAAATCCTGTCTTGTCAGGCCGGCACCGAATATACAACAGACACAAATCGGGAAGCAAATAATAACCGTTTATTTACAGCAACATTTGAAGGTTCTTCTGGATTGCTGGTGATAACAGCTACAGGTACACTAAGCATTGTATAGCTAATATTATAACAACAGCACACTAAAACTGACACACAAACACACACATACTAACCACGACAACTTGCCTGCTGTAAGCCCGGCCGCCTGGCTGATAGACAAGCCCGCCGAACAGAAAAACAGTGGAGCACAGGACAGGACAGTCGTGACAAAAAGGTAAAGGGAAAACACGCAAGAATACACTCAGGGAAGCACAGAAATGCACCTGAGGAGAAACGTGAAATACACCCAGGGAGGAAAAGTATATCACTCAGTGTGAGATGAGGCAAATAATCTTACCCACAAGGCGTCCCGAGAGAGGGGGGATGGAGAGGGTGAATTTGTCAATCCGTCCAGTCATCGGTATGGTTCCAAGTCCTCTCCCCGATTTTTGGGCCACAATCGTGGTGATATTTATACTCGAATTTCCACATTGCATCACCAGGGTATATGTGCGGGTGGGGATGACTATAGACAATCTTATAATTTGTTAACGTCACAAAGTCCGTTAATTCACACCTGCATGGGTGGAGGTAATGGCTTCTTTGTTTCAGTGTGGAAAAATGGGGGACTGGGACCACGAGGCCTCCATCTTGTTTCACATTCCTCCAGGCATCCAGATAACACCAGATATCAAACTAGTGGTGGCTGCCACTTCATCCAGTGCTGAGTTTCGTGCTTCCAGGCATGCAGCTACAGGGTGTATGTGACTTGGACTTTTGTGATTAACTTCTCTTCTCTACAATGATTTTAATAGTAATGACTCAAAAAGAGACCAGGTAAAATAAATAGGGCTTTTGAGTACAAAGACATCTATAACTAAAAAAGTTCCTTGGGCTACAAATAGATGGAGGTAGAGACAATGTTTGGGGGAAGTAATACGCTTACCTTGGGCTAATTTTCTTTCCAGCTGGTTCAAAATAAAATGTACAGAAAATAGCGTGCTAGTTTAGATGTCTGGTATCTTGTTCCTATGACTATTGTAAGACTTTGGCACTAGCAGATAGAAAAACAAATCTATACTCCTGCTTCTTCAGAAGCAGGTCAGATACATTATTTGAATTGCAACTGTGTAGCTATGTGATTCTTTGCAGGTCTAGTGAAGTCCCTGATACCTTCGCTCCTGGTGTGAATTCCGCTGTATTGTAGGAACATTGCTTTCCTCTACCTTATCTACCAACTACCATAGCACAGTTTGCTTACTTTTGGATGCAGCTTCTGGCTTTGAAATTAAAAAAACTGTTGAACATATGAAGGAAACTCTAGACAATTGCAGGTCATGCTAGGGAAGCGTTTGGCAGGCCTTTAATTGGAGCATCGAATACAGTCATTACTTCTGTAGTCTTTGCAATATTGCCCTCTGTTTGGTCCTTCTAGTTGTCATTGCTTTAGAACCCCTTTTGGGGTTTACTTGCTTTCTCAGTGCACTTTATAAATTGAAGAGATGAACTCTTTGGGAGCTGTTTTTGCAGCTATTTTGTTGGATATAGAAGTATGTAGTGAGTTGCATAGTAAGATCTAGTGCTTTTCTATGAAGCAGCTACTACTAAAGGTACAGGTTAGAGGCTGACCTGCTGTAAAGCAGCTCTGTGGAAAAAGATCTGAAAGTCCAGGTGGACAATAGGATGACTGTGAGCCAGCAATGTGCCCTTGTGGCCAAGAAGGCCAATGGCATCCTGGGGTCATCAAGAGGAGCGTGGCAAGCAGGTCAAGGGAGGTTCTCCTCCCTCTGTACTCTGCCGTGGTGAGGCTTCATCTGGATTATTGTGTCCAGTTCTGGGCCCCTCAGTTCAAGAAGGACAGGAAAATGCTGGAGAGGGTACAGCAAAGGGCTGCAAAGGTGATTAGAGGACTAGAACATCTCTCTTATGAAGAAAGGCTGAGGGACTTGGGGCTTTTCAGCCTAGAGAAGAAGAGACTGAGGGAGGATCAGATGCTTATAAATACTTAAAGGGTAAGTGTTAGGAAGATGGGGCCAGTCTCCTTTCATTCGTGCCCAGTGACAGGACAAGAGGTAATGGGCACAAACTTGAACATAGGAGGTACCACCTAAACACAAGGAGGAACTTCTTTACTTTGAGGGTGATGGAGCCCTAGAACAGGCTGCCCAGAGAGGTTGTTGAGTCTCCATCTCTGGAGACTTTCAAAACCCACCTGGATGCAACTTGTTCTTGGTGAGCCTGCTCTGGCAGGGGGTTGGACTAGATGATCTCCAGAGGTCCTTTTGAACCCCTATCATGTAATTCTGTGATTTTTGTGATTCTCTAAACAATGAAGGTGTCATAAAAGCTGGTGTAGCCAGTTTGAAAGGAATTTGTATAATGAATTAATGGGAAGATCAACACAGTTTACTAGTCTACAAAATGTTGTCATCAGAAAGGTACCCGAATTATAAAATTAGAGAATTGTTGAAGTGGGAAGGGATTTCTGGGTCATCTGGCTCAACCTCAGTGCTCAAAGCAGAGTCAGCTAAAATAGGCTTCTCATGGCCATGTCCTTTTGAGTTTAGAGTATTTCTAAGGATGGAGTCTGCACAGCCTCTCTATGCACCCTGTTCCTAGTTGCCTTAGCTGGAGAGTTATTTTGGGGCAGTCATTTCTATAAAGACCACAGTCCATTACTCCAGCTCATGTCACAGCTTGAGAGCAATTGAAGTGATATTCTAGAGGCACTGCTGCTTAGGTTTGCTTGGATTCTTAATGGAATGTAAAAAGCAGTTGGTGAATCACTAGAAATATACTTTTTTTTCTCTTCACCCTACCCAACTACTAGTTTTAGCCTTTTTTTTTTTTTTTTTGCACTTCCTTCTGGCCCTTCTAGTATCCTTTCACTCCACAGTCATCTCTCAAATCTGAGCATGTTAACTTAAGCAATGTCACGTGGAGAACGATTCTCTAGGGCTGGCTGACGGATTAAGTGGCAGTACTTGGTTGTGAAGCAACCTACATTTGCACATTCTCCAGTCGTTTCCCATTAAAATTTAAATCCTTGTTCTTCTGTGGCACCTTTAAAAAGCAGACCTCCTCCTTACATCTAAATGTTATGAAAACCAGGCATACTGCAACCCAGAACCCCAAGGAATGCTTGATTGAAATAACAGATCAGAAAAGTCTCTTGCTAACATTCCTATGATTATGGGTTTACTCAAGTGACAGAAACATGGTGTCAGCTAGCTTTCTGCATACAGCCTAATTTTTTGTCCAAAACCCAACATAGCTCTTAAAGGCTTCACTGTTGCAGTGTTTGTGGGGACAGACAACTTCTTAAAATGTAACAGTATTCATTACCTTTCCTCTCTCTAGAATTATCTTGTGTATTGATGATTGGGTGGTTGGTCTGGTTCTTGCTGTAGACCAGAATCTATTCCCCTAGTAGTGGTTACTGAGATTGAATAAGCAAAAGGAAACTCATTCTTAGATCCTCACAGGTAAACAAAGAACTTTGTTTTAACCCCCTTTGTTCTTCTGTAATATCTCTCAGTTATTTTTTTTCTTTGTATTTAGATTTCTTTTGTTGGTAACTTGTACCTGGCTTGACATTCTACATATAGGTCTGAGAACGTTGATGTAGGAAATGCAGGAAATAAGAAAGAAAATTAGAGAAGAAACATCCATAGGTTCTGAATTACAGTTAAAAAACAAAGGTGAAGAACAGCAACTGTGGAAGTTAGATTTATAATAGTGCATTACATCAAGCAGTGAGCATGGTGTCAGGAGCCGATGCCTCGCTTTTATTTTGACCAAGTGACTTGAATACATGATGTGAACACATAAATGAGTTTAGGTTTCTGTTTAAACACATTTTGAATTTAACCCTTCATGCTGATGAGTTTCAGCATCCATTTGTCCTGACCTGTTTTAGAGGTATTTGAATGAGAAAACTGATAATGAAAGTTCTCCTGATGTTGTTAATCACAATTACAGTGGAGCTTAGTGGATACATAATGAGAGCCCCTGTGACACAGGGGGCTGTTTGCAGCCATAGTACACACAAAGACACATGTGCTGTGTGTTATAATGCAGTTAACTCCTGCCCTGGCGTATACAAAATGAACATCAGCTGCTTTAAAGCTTCCTGGAATTCCTCCAGATTTTGATATGGAAGATCTTATTATTTTGCTGTTGATAGTCATATTTGTTCTCCCTCCCACCCACCCTTTCCACCTCTTTCTCCCTTTGCAGGCAAAGGCAGCTCAAGCATCTCATCCGACGTGAGTTCAAGCACAGATCACACACCAACCAAAGCCCAGAAGAATGCAGCTACCAGTGAAGGTAGGCAGCTGGTACTCATTACCCAGGTCAGGCCCCCCAACATAATCCTAGCTATTTTCAGAAAAGGAACCCCTCCTCCTCCTTGTTCCTTCTGTGTACAGTACTATCGATGTACTAGAAATTAAATAGTCCTTCCTGTATACAGTTTCCATTCCTACCCAATCTAGTTTCTGATTTAAGCATGTGACAAAGCATTTAAGATATTTCTGCAGAACAAAAATATGGAAGTTTTGAGTAATTTTGCATGTTACCTTTTCAGCAAAGACTTTTATGCTTAAGATTTGATGCGACCCAAATTGGAATTTTTTTTATAATATGGAAGGTTTTTTGGTGTGTATTCTAGGTTAAATCTCAGCCTCGTATTTTCATACTATAAACCTCATGAAAATCTGAGTTGTTTGTGCCTAATTTTTGAAGTGTATCTATGGATGTGAAGAGCTGACAAGGATTTAATTAGACTGACACACCTCACCTACGGTTCAGTGTGTGATCATCCAGGACTTCATTTTTAATGCCTAAGTGAAGGTGATGTCTTATGTGTTGGTATTTAATATAATGTTGTACTAACTGGCCTATGAAGAGAGAAATGCTGATCCTTCCCTGCTGCCTTCTTATATGTGAGTAGTATGCTCT
This sequence comes from Coracias cyanogaster, assembly GCA_033124195.1. Lineage (NCBI taxonomy): Eukaryota > Metazoa > Chordata > Aves > Coraciiformes > Coraciidae > Coracias > Coracias cyanogaster. Next base: position 81,717 of record JAVSBS010004779.1, on the reverse strand, counting down.
GCTAAATGAAAGCATATTGGCCCTTTTACAGGAGTGTCTTAAAGGGCTGAGAGGAAATTATTAAATGTATATATAGATCAATGATGTTTAGAATCTTTACGTTTTAGTCTGGGTAGTAAATTTAACAATAAATTAATACATGGTTAACAAAGTATCATTTGAATAGTAGACTTAATGTCTCTCTAAGCCTTAGATTTAGAAGTGTTGAGGTACCTGAAGGAGGTGAATAGCCAAGACATGAAATAAATTTAGGAAATGCATAAAAGGATTTTAACTTCTCTGTATGACGGCCAGGAAGAAAAAAAAACCAAAACCCACAAAGGAACAGTGGAAACTCTGAAGTACTTAACAATTGCTTTAAATTGCTGTTTTACTTCAGTCAGTAAAGCATGGGCTTTTTCCTTGTTTTCACATCAGATAATGCAAAATAAACCTTTACTAATCTCCAGGATTTATGTTCTTAATCTAGCCCATTGTAGAGCCAGTGAATACCAGTGTTGACCCTGAAATCTTCACCACTAGTTTGCAGCCAGTTAATTCATTTGTGAGGGAGGCTTAAATGCAGGCCAGCAAATGCTGCAGTAAAGATAAGTTTTTATGAGTTCTCGTGCAGATTCTGAAAGAGTTTGGGGCAGCAGAGTTGTGTATTCTACGCTTGAAGGCAATTTCAGATGTGAGCCTAGTTTTCCTGTGCCCTAAGAGTGTGATTTTGACAAAAGCTTTGACAACAGCAGTAGTCTGTTCCTCAGCCTGCACTAGCACTACCTTCCTACCAAGTTTTTCTGCTGAGAAGTTACTAATGTAGATCAGTTTAATATAAATTACCTTATTGTCGATTGCTGTATCATTTGGCAGGTATTTTGAATGTCACGACTAGGAAGCATAAGAGTACCTTGAAAGCAGGTGAGAGCAGAGACATGGACATAATGTTGGAGAAAAGCAAGGAGTGTTGAAACCAGTGCTGTTACTGGAAGGCACATTTATCAAACAGTGTGTGTCTGGACTTTTTACTAATGCTGGCTCTTTCCCCCATGTACAGTATACATAGGCTGTAGGAGGAACAGAAGGACTCATAGCTTCTGCGAGAGGAGTAGAGTTACGTGCTTACAAGACTGAACAATTTTATACTGTTCAGTTAGAGAGTAGTGTCTAGGGACCAGCTAAGAACAGGAGCCTGATTGTGCTAGGTGCTGTACAAGCAGTGGCAGTGAAGTCTTTTCATTGGGGTGTTTACATAACATTTAATAACTGTTAAATTATCTTTATAGGACTCCATACTCTAGTATTTGCTTGTCATGACCCGGTAGTACCTGCCCACCCCAGAGATTGATAAATATCTTTTGGTCCTCATTGTGAGACTGGCTTATTGCAGGGACAGAACACTCCAATTATGCCCTTTGGTTTAGCCCTGTATTATAAATCCATAGCCCTGTATTATAAATTCATAGCCCTATATGCTGTCCTATGAATGAGCCACGTGGTGTGTGATGAGATGCATTCTAGGGATGGAGTGGGAAGGACTATGAAACACTGCAGCTGAATTCTTCATGTTCATTGGCATTTTAAATGATCTTAATTGAAAAAGTTGCAGATAGCTTCTCTGTATTCCATGAATTTCTATTGGCAGCTGAACTCCCAAGTGCCTAGCTCTGTGAAGAGCATAGTATTTGTGTTTAAGGCCTTTTATCGTTCCTGCTTTCTGGCTTTGCAAAGAGATTTCATACTTTCCACTTCTGCACAGCACGTCTTCTCCTCTCTTTCTGCAATGCACTTGACAAGCTCTTGTTGAAGTTGTCAATGAAATGCCTTGAAACAACTTGAAAGGATATCTGTTGGACTGATTCATACAAGCTCTGTGGTACTCTGCAGCAAAGGAGTCATGTAAAGTATGTCTTAGGTAGATATGGATTCTAAAGTGTGGCAAAGAGATGTCAAACAGGACTTTTGCTTGATAGAGCAAACCATCTTGGGAAGTATCTGACAGCAGGTGTTATCTTGCCATCACTTTTAACAATCAAATGAAGTACACTCTTCATCCTGTCTACTGCAACCATTCCTGTCATTTCTGTGCTGAGACGTTTCTCTATAGGATGAGTACAAGAAGTAGGTAACAAGCTGCTTGAAATGGTGTATGTGGTGTTCTAGTCCTAGACATGCTTTAAAAACATCAGTTAAATCACTTGATGGGAATGGGAAATGCAGTTATGGCCAAAATATGGTACACTCACGCATGTTGTGGATTATAAGCATCTGTAGAGTTGTGGATGGAGACTTTATGTTACAAAGAGACAAAATGCTTGTCGTGCTAGTAAATGTGCCTGGGTGAACTTCACATCCTCTACCAGTGAAGAGTAGACAGTATGTGTTTCTATCCTTTGCCAAAACAGCTTCACTCACTGTGAAGGAGGTAACTACTACCCTGTTTCTGTTGTGTAGAGGAGTGCAGACAGTAGCCAGCAGACCACACCACTTCCTAAATTCAAACTTCAGATACCAGTGGTGTGCTTGAGAGGGATGTAAGGGTGAGACTGTACTGGTGCAGAACCTGAAGTCCAGTCACTCTCATTGTGGTTTTCACTTTCTGTACTTCAGTGAAGGGCAGGTAGCAAAAAATAGCTGTCTAGTCCTCTCTGCAAATCAGTGTGTGCTGTAGGGACTGTTTGGTTGTAGCTTGGCTCAGAAGAAAGCATGGTAGACTGTGTATTTGCATGCATACTGATGCCTCCACACTCTCCTTTTCTGAGAATACAATTTTCTTAAGTTTCAAAAGCTAAAGTTTCTTTAGCGTTTTGTCTCCTTCACTTGGGTTACAACAACTCCATGCAACACTACAGGCTTGGGGAAGAGTGGCTGGAAAACTGCCTGTCAGAAAAGGACCTGGGGGTGTTGGTCAATAGCCATCTGAATATCGGCCAGCAGTGTGCCCAGGTGGGCAAGAAGGCCAACAGCATCCTGGCCTGTATCAGAAGCAGTGTGGCCAGGAGGAGTAGGGAAGTGATTGTCCCCCTGTACTTGGCACCGGTGAGGCTGCAACTTGAACACTGTGTGCAGTTTTGGGCCCCTCACGACAAGGAAGACTTTGAGCTGCTGGAGTGTGTTGAAAAAAGGGCAGTGAACCTGGTAAAGGCTCTAGAGCTACAAGTGTTATGAGGAGTGGCTGAAGGAACTGGGGCTGTTTTAGCCTGGAGAAAAAGAGGCTGTGGGGAGACCTTCTTGCTCTCTACAACTAACTGAAAGGAGGTTATAGAGATGTGGGGGTCAGTCTGTTCTCCCAGGTAACATGTGATAGGACAAGAGGAAACAGCCTGAAGTTGCACCAATGGAGGTTTAGGTTGGACATTAGTAAAAACTTATTCACTGAAAGGGTTGTGAGGCACTGGAACAGGCTGCCCAGGGAAGTGCTTGTGTTGCCATCCCTGGAGGTATCTAAAGGGCATATAGATGTGGTGCTGTGGGACATGGTTTTGTGGTGGCCTGGCAGTACTGAGTGAACAGTTGGACTCAATGATCTCAGAGGTCTTCAACCAAAATGATTCTATGAATATAGACTGCCTTTTACTTCTTTTTTCCAGTCTTAGACATTGTCTGCAATTCTCTACTCCATCAATCAATTATAGTTAGAAACTTGAGAGTGCACAAGTTTTTGCTACCCCCCACTGCTTTTCTGGCAAGTGAAAGACTAAATGGATTTTTGTGGGCCATTTAAATGCAATTTGCTAGACACAGTCTCAGCTGGAATATTATTGTCTAAAACTTGATTTAGAAGATTAGACTGAATGTTTTTGTATGGGTTTACCTTGATCAGGGAGCTTTCTTCTAACACTTACCTGCAGAGCGTGGAATTTTATGTACAGGCTGAATGCTTCCTATTAACTGGATTGGTTTTCAAATAAAATCAATACTGTTTGCACTTCACATATATGGCTGTTAAGCAGTAATCCAGAGGCAACTTTAAACTGAGAGCTTGTGTATGAGCTCTGTGTATGACTTGTAATTTATTTCTCGGTTCCTATCAAATTAAATTGAAGGATTAGGCCTGAAGCAAAACAGTTTTAGCAAAGAGGCTTCAGTACTGAAATACCTCTGAATATATTTCGTGAAATGTTTATATTTTTGAATTTTGCAGAAGCACAATTAGGTCAGCTGCTGCATTCTGCATAAGTTAAAATTATATGTGCTTTAAGTGGTGTTGACACTTTGGGACCTTCAAAAAAATAGGTACTCAAGTTTGGTTTTTTAACTTGTTTTGTTTTTCCTTATGCAGTACTCTAAGAATTGAAGAATTTGGCTCCCTCATATGATGTTCACGTACATCAAATGTACCTAAAATGATCACATTTGGAAAACAGATTAATTAAGAAAACACAGCTTTTTCACCCATTAGCACTGTGATATATGTTTAGTATGGGGGCCAAATGCCCTTGTTTTGTACCCAAAACACAACCAAACACACTATGAAAACCAACCAAACCCACGACAAAAACCAGACCGTCCTGCTCTGCAAAGAAAACCAAACCCAAACACAACAAACCCAAAAAACCTAGAGCTAAGAGTTGTATCTTGTGGCAAGTTTTATGAATTTAGAGACTCAGTAGAATTTCTACTGTTCTGAATACAGAAGTACAAGTATTCACTTAAATTTTCTTTAATTATAGAAACATCAACTATTCAAATAGCTGAAACTGGATTTATATCCAGTCTTCCATTAAAAAGCACAGTTGGACAAACTTTTCTAAGAGAAGTTAGCCTATGTTCATGCATTTGTTGTGCTCTTCTAATAATTTCTTAAGAAAATAACTTCCAAGTGACTTTTAAAGCCACTAGAAGTTGACTACTACTGCATTGTTTTATTCTACAAATTTTAAGTGGATTAATGTGTAATTACTAATTGAGGAAAGTAGGAATAGTGTTCAGCCATACCGTTCTTACTTTGACACTTTAAGTTATTAAAGTTATTATAGAAAATAAGTGATATCTTGGCTTTCTATATAGAAAAATTTCTTTTTCAGAACAATTTGAGCTCTGTATCAGAAAAAGTTTCATGGCTCTACATGGGAATATATTAAGTGGCATTTCTTGAACACACAAATATTTGAGTCGTGTACCTTTCACCTCACTTTGCAAGTGAGGTAACAAAGTACTCGTTACGGGATATTTTCAGGGAGGATATCATTCTGTTAATTTCTCTTGGCTTTGTAATCACCTTCTTTCAAAAGGCTGAGTGCCTTTTGGATCTCTGAGTAATTCTTAATTTATTTAATGAATTTAAGAGAAGGGGTCCTTGTGTTGTTGACAATGATGGACACTACAAAAAATTTGGAAAGATGGTACGCATCCTTTGCTACTGAATGCTTTTGGTATTTAAAATGGTTCCTAATGGAGATCAGCTCAGACTGAGATTCAGGTGAGGGCAATTCTAATCTTATTTCAGAGGGAGATTAAAATCTCAGTGAACCACTTTGTGAATAGGTAACCCTTCTGTGTATTATGGTTCACATAATACGGTAGGTAGCTATATTTAATATATTGGAGTTCCATTGAAGCTTTGGAGTTGTTTGTGTATCCTCTCCAGACATTGCCACAATCCCTGATTAGCTCAAAAGACTGTTGCTGAAAAGAAACACTGCTTTCCACTGAGTTTTTCTTGATTTTTTTGGCAGACAGAGCTCTCTTGATCCCTTCCTACTGGATACCTGTTAAGAAATCTTTTCCAACTGCAGCTCTTTAGTGTTTTTCCTTTCATTTCCTCTTTAACATTAAAGCTTACTAACTCCGTATCAGAAATAAAAACCTAGGTATGTTCTTTCTGGATGCATGTGGCCATATGCATAATTCATAGTTCTTTTGATGGCAGTTAGTATCCTGCTTATTCCTGTCCATGTCTTGCAGCATCACTTACTGGGAATTTGGGCTCTTGGTTCTACTGTTGAAGTACTGTCTAAGCAGACTTTCTGTACACCAAATTGTGTCTGAATATCCTACAAATGCCTGAATTTGCCCCTGCTTACTTGTAACTCAGCTGAGACTCAGTTGGCTTTGAGTGAACTGTGGCTGTTTTGAGTTGGTAGTGAAACTGGAGACCAGGTGAGTTTCCTAGGGCTTTGTGTTACCTTTCTAGAAAGTGAAATGCTGTATTACTGAATGTACCAAAACAGAATCATTTGAGGCCAAAAAAAATGGGGAAGGATAACAGGGGAGTGGGAGTTGACAGTTAATAAATCCAAAACTATAAACACTTTGGCAGAGTAAACAGACATCACTATTTAAATTCCTTTAATCAACATATCTGAATGCAAACGCAAATATAATCACCTTGAGTAGTATGTGGAGGTACAAAGTCTATAGACGTCGTTCTTAGGCAGTATTTTTTGTGTTTAACCACATCTTGTTATGCTTTTGCTATCTAATAGGCAATGTTCCTGAAAAACTGTTCTGCTAATTATAACAATACCATTGCAATCAGCATTTTAATCAGAGTTCAAGTACAAGGCAAAAGTAGTTGGGACATTGGCAAGGTTGAAGATGCAAATTGAAACCTTACGTTATTCTGGCTAATTTGTACTGAAATGCTATAGCCAAATGTTTAAAACTTGCCCAAACAATACTAGGAACAAATTGGAAAGGTACATAAAACTGCAGTCTTATTTGATCGGCTGCCTGAAATGTGAGACAAACCAGCGAAAATGCACTTATAGTGCAGTTAAAGAGAAATGATCCCAATTTAAAAACCTGGCATTAGCCTTTCCAGAGTAAAGTCTGATGCCTGGTAGGAGTGATTACGGTTTATTCAATTACCTGTAAATCTCATTTTAAGGAATCCAAGATCCCAAATGTAATTCTTTCTGTAAAACGCTGTACCAAACTACTTAAGTAGTGTTATCACAGGGAGGTTCTGACACTGAACTGTACTTTGTCTGTTCTTGCCTATGCTAGCTGTGTGAAGCAGTTTCCTTCTCGGAAAAGTGAAAAGCCATCTTGAAGTATCTGGTGATTGCCCAGCATCTGCTAGTCTAAAAACAGTCTTTCTTGAGTGCTAGACTGTCCCCTAAGACTGCTTGAAAAATATATACAACCTGATAATGCATGTTTAAATATGTCGGGCTTATCCATTTTCCAGAATTTATGAACTGACACCAGCTAATTCCTCCAGATTAATTCTAGTACTTGATCAAAATAATGAAATAAAACCAGAGCATCAGGTTTTAGCCTTTAACTTGACAATCCCTGTTAAGAAGCTGTAGTTCAAATTTATTGCACAAAATAGCCTGCCTTTTTTCCTGTGTCTTACATTTTCACATCAGCTTGTCAAATGACGCTATAACTTGTGAGACTGATACTCCCAACAGTGCCAAAACTATCAGCGTGCTTGAGAAATACCTGCTTAGAGTTGCTGACTCATTCTGTTCTTCTCTTCTGGCTATTGTACCATAGTGCCCGCTACTGTGTTTTTCTCAAGCAGCTGAAGTTTGTCATCTCCTTATTTCTACCAGCGTTCCTTATATTTCTCTTAAGAAGTATGTACTGAGAGTGGCTGATGAAAATTGGCAGTTCAGGAATGGATAATGGTAATTCTTATGTTCTCGTTAATTTTGACTGGTAGATCATCATTGGTTTAGGCAGTTACAGTAGACTAGGCTTGAAGTATAAGCAGAAGTTCTGAGCCTGAGTATAATCTGGTGATACTCCTCTAGGCTTAATCAGCTGCACTTGAACATATAACTTGAGGTGTGGTGTTGTGCCTGCTGCATGTCCAGCAATTGTCCATTTTGACTGTTTCCTTTCATAGTTAAGGCTTGTTTTCATCTTGAACTGTGGTGATGGATTGGGAGTTTATCTCTCTTGAACCTCAAAGTATAATTTCTGTTCTAATGTTTTGGGGTTTTTTCTGATACGATAAAACAAGTGCCCATAGCAGCCTCTCAGATATATTGAGCTAGGAGATTTCTACTTATCTGCTCTGGCCTCTTGTGGGTATGTAGGCATGCCAGTGGGCAGGTAGAAATTCTTCAGAAATGCATTGTAAATATTGTCTGTAACATTTGGTAGTCAATTTAGATCAGTTAGAGTTACCCTCCACAAAGTGAAGTATGGAGACTCTTCACAGGTATGTAGCCTACCTGTGATGTGTTCTTGTTGCCCTGCAGATGTGAATGCAGGAGCAGGAAGAAGCTTGATGGCTTTAGTGGATGACTGTAACCTGTCATGCTTCTTGCAACAACTTGGATGTATCATAAATCTTGATTGTAAATTATTAGAGTCATGATAATGAAATTTCAGTTTGCACCAGTGCCTAATCTAATCTATAGTGCTTTTGTTTTTCCCAAACATGAAGTCCACTTCCATCTTGTATATCCAAAAGAGTGAAATTTTACAGCACTGTCAGGTATTTGTTGTTTGTGGAAAGTCTTTTGCTTGTTCATTTTAGCTAAATGGTGCTAGGTGGGAATCTTTGAATGACAAACGTGAATGTTAAGAGATCTCAAGGATGTGCGTAGTAGGAATAAATTCTTCCCAGCCGTGAAGTTTGTGATTTGCTTAATACAAAGATATTTCTATGTTCACGTAAGTGCAGATTTTTTTTTTCCTCCCCTTATGCCCATCACAACCCCCTGGCAAGATAAACATTTGTAAGCCTTGCCAGGTAGGTCTTTAGCTCTTGTTTAAGCACTAAAATTTGTGTGGCACCTGAAACCTCAGGAACTGTGCATTGTGCAGAGCAGTTGTTTACCTTGCACAAGGAAGGACTTTTCTAGTGGTTTTCCTTATAGAACAAATGTTGTCTAGGTGATAAAATCATAACTGGACTGTCTTCAGTGGACTCTAGCTTGGAAAAGACTGTTTACTTGGTCCTCCTTTATCGTGGGCTGAGATAAACTGTTAGCTTGAGCTCTGCTTTCTGAAAGCATCATGCTCTTCAACACATCTGCTTTTCTTTTGCTTCTGAAATGAGGTTTTAGTAACTTTTTGTAATCTGATGCAAAATTACAGTCCAGTCTGATTTTTGCTGTGAGTGTATTTTCTCTTTGCTGTTCCAGTAGAGTTAATTTTCTCAAGCTTCTTTTAATGTCCTTGTCCCTCAGGTTCAGATGTAGTACACATTTTCAGTCCAGCCTTGCATTGGTATTTGGAAGGCTTTTGCAATGTTAAGCATCTGAAAGTGATCAAGAAGCTGATGTGCCTGGCTTTAAATGGGAGATTATTCTGAATCTGGCTAAAACTCCCAATATTGTGAATCTGCTTTAGCTACTTCCACTAAACAGACATCAGTCAGTGTCAGTTGGTGCTGTGAATTTGTAGACTACCTGACAAATGCTTTTTTTTTTTTAAATAATCTTGAGGAACACTTATTTCTGCTGATTTGGATTGGATGATGAATCTGATTTTTATCCTTCACTGTTTAGTAAAGATCACTTACGTCAGCATCTAATTAAGAAAGACAGACTCCCATAACATTTAATGAAATCTGAATATTTTGCTGGTCTTATGCTAAGAATGTCATCCCCAGTGAAATTGTATACAAATCAAAATAACAGCACTACCATTCAGTCACTGGGTCTAGATTTTACCAGTCATGTTAAATAGCTCATTGGGGTGAAGGTAGAATTAGTCTCTTCTCAGCTTCCTTTGTTAATGCTTTCAGATACTTTTGTAAATTATTTTTGTTTAGAGTGTATATTTATATACAGTCGAAAAAAGAAATTAACCCAAACACACAGGAAATAATCACCTTCACCTAATATTTTCTATGTTACTAGTGTTATTAAAAATATTGATCATAAGAGAAGACTGGGAGGCTTCAAAAGCAAATGTGAGATTCTGTAATGAGAAACTATTTGTCATGATTATCCACAGATGTTCATTTTGAATTAGACAGCAGACAAATGCTGAGGTGAACTAAAAAAAAAAAAGGCTTAAAACAGATGTAATTTATGTCATGTCCCGGTTTCTGTTATTAGTTATTTTAGTTCTGATTTAGATAGATGCCTAAAGGGGAAACACAAGGGTATCATCTTGAATTTGGTGATAAATTAATGCTGAAATTATTTGTGTAACTTTGTTATCCTTCATTCATGCTTTGACTGAGAATTTTAGGTTGTTCTATGCTTCTTAAATTTTGCATGTACTAATTTTGTAGAAATTGAAGCACAATATTAGAGCAACTCATTATAAATCCCTGCCTAAGAACAAAAGATCTTTTCTCAAGTGTTTTGGCAATAAGATTAGCATAGAAAGACAATATGCCATGAACTTGTTACTGTATAACATTTCTGGGCTCTAAATTAGAGCAACGATGTTTAAATATGTAGTATTCTGTGCAATTTAGGAAGAAAGAAGAATGAAACCATAACTAAACAGTAACTAAAGTAGCAGGGGAAGGAAAGTAGTTGGGAACTGCAGGCAGTAAGACTAGGTGAAAGAAACTGAAAAATAGATCATATTAGCTGCAAAGTCATTAAAAAAAAACCCCAACCCTGTGGTTAAAAGTGAGTGACCCAACCTATCGTCTATTGCTCAAAATGTGTCATGCTTATAAACTTAGCAGGCTGTCCTGTGTTCAGTTAGGCTAGGTTAATCTTCACAAGAAGCTGGAAGGAGCCACAGCCAGGATAGGCAACGGAAGCAGCCAGTGGGACCTTCGATACCATACTGATGTCATGCTCAGTATATAAGGGAGAAGCTGATGGGGAAGGGCAGCAGGTTCCTAGTGGTGAGCTGTTGCATTGTACATCACTCACTTTATTCCTTCTGTTATTTTTCTGTGTAATTGTTATTACTGTGGTTTATTCTCTCTTTGTGTTCTTCTATTGAACTCTCCTTATGTCAACCCACAGTTTTACCTTTTTCTCCCAATTCTCCTTCCAATCCCACCAAGGAGGAGGATCTCTGAAGGTTAATCTGAAATATAACTCATAAATTCTATGTGAAACTTACTGATATTTATCTTGGGATTGTGACTGTGATTCTAAAAAATAGTTCATGTATTAGTCCTAAAATGTTGCTTATTGTCCTGGGTTAAATTATGCTTTTACTCTCATTGAAATCTAACAGTAAGCATCACTTACTAATTTCAAGTCTTAAGAGAGGCCTTATTTTTTCAAAGCTTTGAAAGAGTTCAGTCAACATTTAAGGAGGTTGCAGAACCTCTCAGATGTGTCCCTTCAAAACGTTTCCTTAAAAATGGAAGTATTTAACTGCTGGAGCCATTCATGAAGGAACTCATTTGCACTGGGATAGAGGTCTTATAGATTTAAAAATACACCCATCTTCTTAAGAAGTTGTTACTGGACTGAAATAACTCATCAAAAAGTTTTCTTTGTTAAAGGGATATAGAAAAGTAATATCCCTAGAGCTAGTAATAAACCATTGCACAAAGCCTCTACAAAAAGAAAATAGCTGAAACTTGAGTGAAAAATCTGAGGCGTGTTTTGTCAGCTCCTTTTAATCTCAGGACCAAGCTCATCTCTGGTATGAAATGGACTGCTGTCAGTGTGCTCGTCTCCATTTAAGTCCTGGCACATTTGTCTATAACAAGAGAAATGTGTGTATTTTAGGTGCTATTAGTGTGTTGGGGTTTTTTATTTATTTGTATTTGCATTCATTTGCTTGTGTCCAGGAAACTAAATTCAAGTTTTGGATGAGCTTCAAGAATCTTGGCATGAGAGGATGCTCAACTGAAAACACATCCCCAGTCCTCACCTCTTTACACATTGTGTTGCAGTAGTTTGTGGTGTGTTTACTCATTAGAAAAGCTAGAAAAGTTTTATTGCCTTAGTGTCTTCAAATGAAGGGCACTCCTGCCCCCAGTTTGTCAGGGCATCCTACTCAGAACTCTGAAAGTGTGAGATGATGCCTTTGCTCACCAAGTCAGATGCATTAGGGTGATTCATCTTAATGCAGATGTACAGATTAGCTGAAGCTTTTAAAGCTTCAGGTATCCTGGTCAGAGCCATTGCCATTTAACATCTGGAAGGAGTAAAAAAATCAGCATTTTCTCTTTTTCCTTGGGGAAGGAATTGTAGGCTGACACTAGGGAAAACCAGGTGTTTAACGGTGTGGCACCATCTTGTAAATGCTGTTGTCTTACACATCCAGAGTATGATAGTTTTCAGGTGTAAGAATGTAAACTGTGAATCACTCAATGGCAAAGGCTTAAAAGGAAAAAAAAATATATATGCAGAGTTGTTGAAACACATGGTCTTATTCTCAGTGTTTGAACATTACGTGTTTTATCTTGAACCTGGGTGAAGCACTGTGTAGGAAACAAACAGTGGTTTGTGATGGGTTTTATTCCTATCCACCACCCCCACTGCCCTTCTTTTTAAGGGTGAACATTTGACTGTGGAGTTGAATCTGATAACTACAGTTTTTGTGTATAATTTTTTAATTTGAGTGGAACAGTCACAGCCCTGGTATTGAGCTTGTGACTGAGTCTGAATGGATGAGGATTTCCTTTGCCATTTCTGCCACAAGTTAGTTTGGGGCCATATCATGGAAGTACTAAACCAAATTTTGTTTTAGGGAGGGAAGAGACTACTCAAACTAAGGACACTAAATTTAGTTTGGGAAAAGGAAGCAGTGATGACAAAAGCTAGCAAAGGTAGTAAACCTTCAGTTGAAAATAAAGCTTCTGTGCTGTATAATACTAAAAAGTTAGACATAGTTTCAAGTTCCCTATACAGGGGTAACACACTGCTAAGCAGTGATAACAGATATTAAGGCAGACACAGGCCATTGCATTTCAGGGCTTGCGTCCCTTTACAGAAAGCTCCTGGTGGAAGGAACAACATAATCTTGATAAACTAATGTAGAGGTTTAATAAAAAGAACCTTGCTAGTTCTAGGTGGATGGAAATCTGGAACTGCTAGAAGACTAGTACATTACTGAAACAGTAATGGCTTGTGATGTTGGACAATTTTGAGTTTGAGGAAGAATTCTTGTGTGCTGGGCAATCCTTGAAAAACGTCTGTGTCAGGATGCTTGGATTGTTTGGCTCCAGGCAATAATAGTTATCTGCATGCACTTGCTGGAGCTTATGGCTGTAGGTATGTACCACTGAACTCAGCTGAGCAAATGCATTTCAGCTATGAAAAATGGTACAAATGAGTTAAAAAGAAAGTCCTTGTGTTTATTTGGAATGCAGTAGAAGCTGCTTTCTGATGTGCATAGAACAATACTGGTTCAGTATTATAATCATAGAATCATTATTTTAGGATTACATAGAATACTATATACATATAATAGCATATTACATATGGTTTTGGCCCCTTTATGAAGGACAACTGATGAAATAAAAGTTGAGACTGAAATTTGTAATGTTTAACTGAATTTTACTGTGGAAATTGTACAGTCCGGAGTTTAATTCCTACTTCTATCATTGGAAAAAGCTTCTAGAAGATACTTAATTTCTTTAATCTATCATTATGCTCAAACATGCAAGCCAGTCCACCATAATAATTTTATTTCTATCTGCTTTCCTGTGGCAACAATACCTCTTTGCATGGCCCTGGTTTTACCATTGGTCTGGCAAGCTTTGGAAGACACCAGTAACCAATATATACTAGAAACCTATTGGAAGATAGAAAGGCTGAGTTTAACTGTCTATGTGCCTGCTGCCACCTCCTGTCATGATCAATGTGTGTTTTGCTGGACACTGTGTTCCTTTGGCCACATGGATGATATCAGACCCCATCCCTCTTAAGTTCAGCTCCTGGAAAAGTCTTACCATCCCTTATTCCTACAGCAGTCTTCTAGTTTCTGAATGTGAGATGAAGCAGTCCTCACTGCCAGCTGCTTGTTTTCCTGAGCATGCTGGCCAGGCTGAAATGATACACATCATATTACAGGCTACTTGCGGCCAAATTTTAGTAATATATATATTGCTCAAGCACCAAACCTCCAAAGCAAACACAGAGAGGAAATCAAAATTGAATTAGTTGTCTCCAAGGATGTATAAAGTATGGCTGCACTGAGGTTTACAAGTTGAGGGTGAGAGGAACCATTGGTTGTGTGGGAGTCAGAAGCCACTGGTATGCATAACCTCTTTCTATTGCGTTGCGTGTCTGGGCTGGAGATGGTTAGCATGAAGACCTGAAGGTGTTTTTTAATCATAGTTAGACAAATGATTTTGCAAAACCATGGTTAACTATAGGGCATTCTTGGCTGTTTGCATTCACTGGATTAAAGGCAAATGAGTCACCAGTTTCTCTGGAGCCCTCAAAGCTGTGCATTTGCTTCATGTAATGTAGTCAAAGCATCTTAGCTGAGACTAAACAAAGCTCTGGAGTCTTCACTTTTGGACATACTATGAAGATTAGGTTGGAGACCTACTTTCTGTCGTTCTTGATTGGAAGGACTGGTCTAGAGAAAGCACTTAATTCTGTTGTACTGTTGCTTTCCTTCTTAATGCTGGGTTTGGGCTGGTCAGCAGGAGAAATCACTATCTTCTGAAGGCTTTGATGCCAGCTCTCTCTCAGGTGGTATGAGGGGCAAAGGTGTGAAGTAGTGGCTGATGGCTTTCTTGAAACATTTAATGGCTATAACTAGTCTATTTTCATGTGGAAAACATGGATGAAAGGAGTATTGCCTGCAGGAGATGAATCCTAAATGGCGTTTCATGGCAGAACTTTGTTCTATTTCATCCAGAAATGTTTTTTCTTCTTTTTAATTTTTTTTTTACTTCTTTCTGCAGTTACAGTCTTTGGATTTTGATAATCTCACCTGAAATAAAATGATATCCCATATTGTATAGTTATTGAGGGGGAAAAAAAGCCTTAACAAGCAGTGGCATTCATAAATGAATTAATCTCCTTCCACAAGCAGAAAAATAAGCTTGATTGCTGGAGTGACAATCATGACTATTCTTCACCAGATATTGTGCATAGGAAGAAGGAAATAAAAACCTTGGCTGTTTGGGTTTGTTTTGTTTTTTCCTAAAAGTGTAAAACATCTTTATGGTTGTAAACCTAATAAATAACGTCATCACTGATCACTATAATCTACCTGCTGCTTGCTCTGAAGTTTGTTACATTATTAGAAACATTTGAACTGTTGTCTTGAGCAATTTAAATGTCTGGTTAAATTGTTTTGAAAGGTAAAGCTGTAACTGAGTAGCTTAATCTTGAGTTGTTCTGGGGGAAAGACTTTGAAAATGAACACACCTGAAGCAGGATTAGTTCAGGGGTTGAAAATGTGCCCTGTTTATTCTGCTAATACAGAGGAAAGCACTTGCTTGTGGTCTTGCAATATTATCTGTTACTGAGACCTTGCTACTAGTCCCTGTTGTTCAAGATGAGACTGGCAGAGGATAGTAAAGCTTTTTCAGAAGAGCTTCTGTGGTGGTAAGTTACTGGTGTGTTGTTCCACTGCAAATTCTGTCCCATCTTTCTACAAGTCTGTCAATTCCGTGCTAAATATGATGATTTAAGTTACTGGTGAAATTTGGATGTCATTAATCAAGCACATTAGTATAGATATAGAAGGGAGAGTGTAAGAATTATTGTCTATACTTTTTCATGACTGTACAAGGATTGAGCACTTGCCAAAATGGTGAACAGAGTTAAAGTAATGTACTGTGAATATCAATTTGTTGATCTGCAGACCTCAAATTTTTTCTTTGAAGTACAGAGCCCATCATAAACTTCAGCTTGCTGCCAATAGGCTTGCTTTTTTATGTCATTGATAGTAAAAGATCTGAACCCTCAGGCAGAAACTTCTGATGTAGTGAGATCTCTGTTAAAAAGGGAGGTGTTCTCAGGAGAACCAAGGAAGTTGCACGTCTTAGAACTTGTCCCTTGAAGCTGTCATCTACCATTTCAGTCCATTTCCTCACCCACAAATGAAGCAGAGCAGCTATCTGCCATCAAAGGCAAACTTAACAAGATGTAAATAAGTGAAGGCTATTTTGATTGTTTAAATGGTGAATGTTAAGTTATAATATTGACTCTTAACTAAGCTTTATGTTGTTCTATATGTAATTAACTTGTTTCTAATTTGAATAAACAGGTATTAACTATCCATCAGTTTGATACTTGATGACTCTGAATCAAGTTAAGGCTTTGACTTAAATTGTATTATGTAGCAAAAGCTTGGAGCAGAAGGCTGACTCAGAGCAAGTGATCTATTTGACAGCTGTGTAGCACAGTAGAAAATACAACAGGAAGGGTGGCATGTATCTTGCAGTAGTACTTAAAAATGCTCAACAGATTTAGCAAAGTTGCTTTGGGAAGTGCATGATCATAAGAATGCAGTTTTTTCCTTAAAGTTCTGTAAACTACACCATTAAAAGTATTGCAAGATGCCTTCAGTAATGGAGAAAAGATTTAAGATGAAAAGTTTCATGCTGGTGAGCAACGTTTTCTCACTGCTTTTGTATTCTTGCTCTTTGCCACATTTGTAGATATGAGTGTCTGGCAAACTGTTTTGTAGAAGGCAAATGCAGATTAAAAGGAATTCTTTAATTTTATGTAGTTTATTTTTCATAATCCATTAACTTAATTAAAACTGATCACTACTTGCTTGTGGTTTACTGAAATGTCTGTGAATAAAATGGAAGCTGAACTTCGTAAAAGTTAAATTCTAAAATAGATTAAGGATTTTGCTTTGATTTTTCAAGTTCAATGAATGACAGTGGATAGACATTGTTTTTCCCTCTAATCTGTTGTAACAGTTCTTCTGTAATTAGAAAGCTCTTCTTTATTTAAATAGATACCCAAGTGTGCATATTTGGTAATTGTTTCCTGGTAGTACATCTAAAGCAAACATTGGTATTGTAAAAAAGAAGCTTCTCTTGAAAGACTGTGTAAAACAAAGTGTAGCTTTTTAATCAGTCACTTTTGCTTGAAATGCAGAGTAATTTTCCCATTAGTGGATATATACTGAATATATGATATATGTATATTTATAGACATTTTGTTAATACACAGATAAAACTGTACATGACTGGAAGCTCTCTTATAAGAAATGCTAGCAACCCTCTGGCTTAGACAGTTATAGTAAAGCCCTCAAACAAAAGAAAATAAGCATATTTCTCTTTTCTAACTTAACTGAAAATTATTCAGAGATTACTTTTGTATTATGACTTTTTTCACAAAAATACATTATATTTAGCTAAGATTGTCTTATGTCAGGTAGCATGGCTTGAAAAGTAGACTTTTGAGTTTTCAGTTTTAAACTATATAGTTTTTTCCCTGCCTACCTTCCACTTTTGTTCTGCATACATAAAACTAGAGTGAGAAAATTGTTAACAGTATTGAATTGCATTACTTCTTCCTCTTCTTCTCCGTGTCTTATTTTAGAGGCCAATTTAATGCTCCATCTAGGTGGACTTGATAAATGGAATTGTTCCAAGTTCTGTGTGTGAAAACAAGGCAAGGATAGACTAGAGAATTGAAAACCTGCCAAAACAAACTTGAGTGGAATAGCTTAGTTCATCCGGTGCTGCACTTTCTAACACCATGGGGCTTTTTAAAGGTATTTCCGTTCTCAGATACATGTGGCCCATCGGGTGTCGCGAGAGGCAAGTACCTTTGTAATGAATGAAGTCAGTGTCCTGCAGCGCTTAGGTGGGATTTCAGTCATCTTAGGAAGGAAGGAGGGACTGAGCTAGGCCCTGCCATACTGTTTGATACCATGGGACCTTGTGGTACTTTAAAGTAAAAACTATTATGTATATAGATGGCCACAAATAGTATGGGCAATACTATGAAGGCAAGCTTATGTAAAGAAAGTTTTTTCAGCATTCTTTCACATTGGGATTTCAAATGCCTTCCTTAGTTTGCAAAGCCCTAAATTAGAATACAGAATTCTCTAGACTGAATTTAAAGTACTTTGCATGTTACAGCAGTGTGTTACTTTTAAGAAGCGTCTTGGTAGTTGGTCTGAGCGTTGCCTACACTTGGCCTGTGTTGGGGCTAAACTATAGCAGTTGCTTTATCACCTGATGACCCTTCCACAGCAGAGAAGGGGGACTGGGGAAAGGAGAGAAGACCCAGGTGTTGAAATGAAAACAGATTTAATGAAACAGCCAAACTAATACCAATGCCAATATAAAGTATGCAAACTTATACTCAGCCCAGAAAAAGTACAGCAGTCACAGGAAAGCAGTCCTCAGGAGCAGGAGAAAGAGGACAAGCCTGAGCAGAAATCCCCTTCTCCTCAGCAAATTTCCTTCTTTATACTGAGCATGATGTTATGGGATGGGATACATCTATGAGCCAACTCAGGTCAGCTGCCCTGGCTGACTCCATACTGCTAATGGCCTGGGGACCATGGCTGGCCGAGGATTCTGTCCCAGCAAAAGGGTTTATGAGTGTATTTCATTAGAAGTGTAATCATTAGAGTAAGTTCAAGGGAAAATGAGAATGAACTGAAGTGCAGAAAATCTGACCTATTAGGGTGATCTCCCGATCACAGAAAGATCTGTATTTCTTTAGCCTAGGATAAGGTTGGGAAAAGAAGAGGAAATAAGTGTCTTTGAATACTGAAAAATTTACTGTAAAGAAGAAGGGATTAAGATCTTATTTACATTTTCTACGGATGAAAGAATTAGGTTTTAGTATTAGATCAAACTTCCTTATATGCAATAAACTAGGTTGTGGTAAGTTCTAGTGTCTGTGCTGAGACGTGAAGGAAAGAAAGATTGGCCTAGATGTTTGTAGGACTTGTGCTAACAGCTAGCACTGCTGTGAAATAAAAGAACTAAAGATCAAAAGGGACTATTGATGACCTTTTGCAGATTCTACCCTTTATCTGCTGTCACATCAAACTTGTTCACAAATGAACATTTTTCCTTACAATTGTGATAGTTTTATCCTATAAATGGATTGTCATCTATGAATTAAGAGAATATTCGAAGTCTGGACAGACTCTACCTGCCTATGTGAAAGATAAGATCCTTCCAGTTTTACTACAAAATTTTTCCCGTTACAGAATACTAGCCTAAAGAAAACAGATTTAAGTGGCTTCACAGGCTGGAAAAGTATCCCTGATAATGTAACTGCCAAGGCAGTTTTCTCAGAAATGGCTGAGAGGTCTTGTAAAGGGTCTCCAGAAAGTCTTCAGTACTTTTGATCTACCTGTTTTGTCTTTGGATCAACTTTTATAGGCATTAAAACTGTAGTAAAATCTAGCAGAAGGGCATGTGGGGAAAAAAAAAATTAGTTTATCTTTTCACAGAAACACATGAGATAAACCAGAACTTCGATTATCTCCTGTGCGTGGGAAGGAGTGAATTATGCAAAAATGTGTTTAGGGAGTTAATTGAAAGTATGAGGCATGGTAAACAAATAATTTTGCTAGAGCAAAGACATGTAAATAAAAGGCATCACTTTTTACTATAGACATGAAGGTCAGGAGGTTACCTGTCAGTCTCCACTGCAGATAATGAAATGTGCTTAATTGCTGCGTCAAAGCTTGTAGGCTTTGACTAAAATATGTCATGGGACATCAACCTCACTGTAAAGTTTGATAGAGTTAGAATTTACTTCCAAATTCTAGATGGTGAATGTCATAATTTTTCTCTGTTACATTAAAGTCTTTCCTTAAACCTTAGGATGAGAGCGTAATCGGTGTAGGAAGGGACAGTAGGAGGTTGCCTATAGTTTCCTGTACAATTCTATTGGCTTTTGTTGATGATGATTGCTATCTTGTAGTATCTTTTCTCAAAGCATTTCAGTTTTCTTAGTGAACTGATGAGACTGTAGGCTTAGAGTATTTTCCAGATATAAAATCTCTCTCCTATTCCCTTCTCCAGCTCAAACATAACACATGTATGTGCAGGTTCACACTGATGCTATATGCAAGTGACAGTGAGCATGATCGCTAGGCAAAGGGGAAAAGTTTCTTTCCTGAAAGTGAAATTGGTCAGCACTGCATAGTATGAATAATTAATATGGAGGATCCTTATAAGGTAAACAGAACAAGCTTGCTTTGAGAAGAAAAATAAATAATAAATAACATAGAGGTGCCCTTCCTTTTTCATTGCAAATTAACTGTTTCTGTGAAGATGAATTGGGAAAAGTATTTTATAATCATACTATGATTTTCACCAGAGCTTTATTGCTTATTTCTCTAGCTGTGGAATACAGAGTCTCTGGTTTGAATTAGGTTAGTGATTGTCAGAAGCATGTATCCTTGGGGTGCCTGGTCCAAATTACATTGAGTTACAAACCCTGGAACATTGTTTGGCTGTGTTTAATGTGACTTGTTAGAGCTTGGCCTTTAAAACCTTAGGTGGCTCCATTAACATGACCTGGGATCATTTGCAGAGGTACTGAAGTTGATAAAGAAACTGCTTCCTAATTCCCCAGTGTTGTCCCTCTACTGCCTGCACAGATAAATGTGGTTTGAACTGAGGAGACAAAGAAAATAAGCAAGGCTGAACAGCTTGTAAAGAATTAAAAAACTGAAGCAAAACCCCACTCTCCCCACATTCACACTCCAAACCCTAGAAATTAAGGGGAGAGGCTGGATGAAGAAGTATTTGTGTTTTGCAGCCATCTGTGAAAAGGAAGTTGGACAAGTATCTGGAGCGGGGAGGAAAATAGAAGTCTGAATGGTAAGAGTCCTTGCCTGGTCAGGAAGAGTGGGATGGGATAGGAAGCATCCAAAGTAATGTACTTAGTGTCTTCTGTCTGTGAATGCCTATGAACCCCATTGACCACCTCTCATTCCAGCCTGCTGCCCTCTACCACGGTATATGACAACTACTACGTTTTAATTCTTTGCTTGCTTGATTAGCAGAGATTTGTGTAGTGGATCAGGACGACATCAACAGTGGTTGAAATAAGCAGGTTTCAATGCAAGACTGTAATGTAAAATTTTAAGTTCGATTTTTAAAAAAACTCAGCTTAGAAGTTGTATATGACCCAAGTTAAGTGGTTGCGGCTTTGAACTCAAGCACTCTATAATTAGGAAATTCTGTAAAACTTTATTTTTTCCATGCTTAGTAGTTCTAGCAATCTGCATTTCATAGCTTTTTCTGCCTCAACAGGTATTAAGACCAGAGGGTACTCATTCAAGGAGCTGCTGCTGGTAATTTGTGGTCTCTCTAACTGCGGTACCCGTATTTCAGGTGTAGTCCTTGCAGAATATTTTGGATAGAGTGGCCTTTGCCTCTTTCTGTTGTATCAAGGAAGATCGGGGTGGATTGCATGTAACCACTCTTTGGTTGCCTAAGAGTTCTTGGGGATGCAGTGGTGGCCTGCCTAACAAATATGTCATTTTGGCATTGTCAAGTGTCTTACATTTTAACCGTAAGTTTTACCTTATGTATATAAAAGCACATTCTGTGTGCAGAATGGTATTGAACAGCTTTAGGGACATTGTTAGGTGATATCTGGACTCTGGTATTAGAATATGGAGCATCACAGCAGCAAACTCCTATTGTGGATTTTGCTGTGAATAAACTAGGCCATGATTAAGCTTATCACAGTTCTCTTTGGGCAGTGTCTCTTGTGCGTGTCATGTATGGACTTCTGTCTTGAACGAAGAGTGAATAAAACAGTATTTTGTCTTCTAAATGACTACTGTATAATAGAGTCCCACATAGTGGAAAAGGAGAAAAACTAATAGGGCTGTGATGTTTATTTTCCAGTTCTAGAGTTCTTGACTTTACAAACTTACACATTCTTTTTTGCATTTAAAACTACTAGTATGATTCTGGTATTGCTCAGTCCTGTTGTGAAGGCAACTAAATGGAAGAGTTAAACCCAAAATTCTGGCATCTGGATTCAGCTCCCAGTTTTGCTTCAGACTTGTCATGTGATTTCTGCATCTTAGAATTCTGAGTTTTCAAGTGGTTATAGGCTTAGATTTTTTTTTTAACTAAGCCTTAATGTACTTTTAAAATACATACGTATTCTGGGTTTCTTAAATGCCACACTTAAATTTTTTGGTCACCTGAATATTTGCATCTACTGTAAATCATAGGAGTTCCTATGACCATCAGATGCTAGTGTGTGTGAATGCATTCTTAGGCTGCTGTGAACAAACAGGAAACAAAGTGTATCTGTAAGCTTCACAGCCATCTTCCTCCCGGATAGCTATGATTTCCATAAGCCTAGGATCCCATTCGCTGTGACCTCACTAGGTAAGAGAAAGCGAATGGGTTTGTAGTTTGCCTTGCTACTGAACTCAGGCCAAATAGTGACTAATGAACATAGCAGATGTTTCTACTTTTGAAGGCTTTTTTTGGAAAGAACTTTAACCAATTTATCCTTCCTCCCAGGAGATAGCAGGACAGCAGTGTAGCTGAGATGTGACAATTCATTACATAAGAGAAAAAAATATTAATGTTGACCCATGTTATGTTGACAGTAGAATTTGAATCTAACCTTCTGCTCTTTTTGCTCAGAAAAACACATCCAAGTAGAGTTTTCCTCAGATCTTCCAGCTACTGTGTTACGTTGTGCTGTCAGCTACAGTTCTAGCAATTTGGAATATAATGAGCTATATTGTGTGCAAATCCAGGGTAGCTCCATTGACTTCATATTGTTGCTCTAGATATTTATTCATCTTACTGTGAGATTGTAATCTGACCTCTGTTTTTGATGAATAAACAACCCGTGTTTGATTTGGTTTGCCATTGGGATAGGAGAGCTGTGGAGCTGAAAGGTTATAGCAAGTTCCTTCTCCCTCTTTGTTGATGAGCTCTGAAAGGCATTCATCTGTAGCTAATTATGTTAAACATGAGAGAGCATGGCTGTGTTGCAAGTTCCTTACCAGCAAGTGCAAAGAACTTTTTGCAGGGAACCTTATTTCTAAAGCCTTTTTTTTTGTTTCAGTGGATGTTCTCCTACCTTCTCTTCCCAGCAGGAAGGTAGAGGTAGCAGCTGTAGGACCCCTGCATCAGACAAGCAGTGAACAGGAGATGGTTATTGTTGCTTTAGTCATTTTTTGTAGTAGTGGAAGTTACGCAAGAAGATAATGAAAAAGCAAATACAAGGATGGAGATGTCCTCATAGTCTTAGCTATTTGCAGCTCTTCTCCCAAGACTCCCTCTCTGGGTGAAAGGAAGCTTTGCTCCTTGATACCTTGTCCTGCTGGGCCGAGGGGAGTGAGTGGCAGCTTCTGCAGACAGAGCAGGGTTTTTCATGGCCCCTTTCCCTCCCTTTCTCTCATTACATGCAACCATTCCCCTAATGCCCAGCACCCAGCTCTTACCCTTCAGTTCCCTCATCTTGCACTTAAGAGTTCAGGATGCAAAGATATTTTGAGCACCTCTTGCAGGTGGTCTGTGTGTGAAGAACTTATGACCTTGAAAACTGGTTTCCTTTGATCACCCTCTGTTTCATTGTTCAGGAATTATGCTTAACTACAATCAGTGAAGTCAAGAATGATGTAATCATTATGGAGCCATTAATCAGTGTAGTCACTGTGCTTTTCCAGGTGGAAAATGCTAACGACAGTTAGTTATGTTCACATCTGCATAGAATATGTACAATAAATTATGCACAAAATCAAACATCTTCTAAGTGAGCAGCATTATTTAGGGCATGCTTCCAGAAATCAGAAAAAACAAACCAAATTGATAAGCAGGTAGTTGCATCATTTCTATTGATTGCTTGCAGATTTATGCTAAGGCAAAAGGCTGAAGCAATGTGGGTTCACAAACCAAATTGTTATCTTGAGCCACTCAGTTAATGTGAGAATAGTCTCCTTGGAAAGCCTTTTTTGGTACATATGTACATCATGATCTCTCTAGCTTTTTCTTTGCACCTATAAGATTCAGAAGATGTTAAGCTTAAAGGTCAGTAACTTTTCAGTGATGATTTCTCAGGTTCAGCAAATCCTGTGCTAAGATGAATGTAGAAATTAGATGTGAAAATGAACTATGCTTGAATTTATTTTAAATATCAAATTTTAAACACTAGACTGACACTCGTAAAGGGCTACTTTAGACCAAAAAGGGTATTCTTGATGTTCCTATAAATCAGATTTAGTCCATACAATCTATCCACATCTCTGTGAAGCAGTGTGGATCTCAAGTCGGTTGGAAGAAGCACTAGAACACTTCATTTTGAAGCAACAAGGGTTGCTTTGCTTTTGTAACTGGACTTGTTCTTCTCTAGTAACACCTCTGAAATGATTTGTGTGCGTGCTGAATGCTCCCATACACAATGTGGGATAGAGTCCTTTCTAGCAGAAAATTCTAGAGCTTCCATGTATGTCATTGCTCTTCATGCAACATAGAAGCTTCTTGTAGAGCTGTGTTGATACATGCCGTGCACTGACTTGTGGAAGGGCAGAAACTGTCCTTTTAGTCTTCTGTTTCTGTGGCAGGATGCTCCGGCTCTGAGCTGGAAATGGGAAGAACAGAACGAGACCTGGCAAAAACTGAATCTGGTGTTTCAGTCTGTGGTCATTGTAAACAGAGGCTGTTTCAGTTTAATACCCTGTGTGCCAGGAGAGTGCATGCAATTGGACAGCATAGGGGATTTTTTTCCTCATTTTTAAGCTTACTTTATAGCACAACATGGTGTCTGCTTATAGGTGGTCTAATAGTAAGATTTAGCTGTGTTGCTGCTTTCTTCTTGCTCGTCCTTTGGACTGAGTGTTTATATCAGATTTTTAACCTGTGATTCTGAGCACCCCCAGTCTGATCTGGGCCTTATTTTATGAGCTAATGTGTGTATGGGCCACATAGTGACAACTAAGAGCAAAGAACTTTTGAGCTGCTGCTCTTCTTGTGTGGTTTTGGTTTGTTTCATGTGACTTAAGGTGGGAAGGAGACTCTTGATTGAAATACTGTATTAATATTTCACTTGTCTTCTTGTTAGATGTTTTCATTAGGTTGTAAGTATACTGGGAGACAAGAGGAAGCTTGAAGATGAGTTCTGAAGTTTTTTAGCTGAACTTGGAATATCTTTCTTGGATCGAGACAGAGAAGGAAAGAATAGTGGAAAAAAAAAAAAGGCAGCAACTGAAGGGGGGAAAAAGCTGGATGGGTTTTACAACCATAAATGGTAAAAGTAACCTTGCTCTGCTGCCAGCAAGCAGAACGATGGAATAAGGTTTTGATTTACAGGAACAGCTCAGCGAGGGCCTTGTAGAGTGCTTCATGCCTGCTATAAAAATGTGATTAGCTATAAAATGGGAGAGATTTAACAAGAGAATTTAGGCATCGGCAACAGTGCTGTTTCACGCAGAATGTGGATTCCTGCTTTTAAACTTCTGGGAACACAAGCTAGCTTGGAAAACATGAAGTTTTTCAAAAGAGAATGTGAATCATTATTACCTGAACGTGTTAAATTTTGGTTCTTTGCCCATTCATTATGAGGTCTCTAAAATTAAACAATATTTATCCTTGTAATTATTTCTTCAGATAGGAGCTAGGCTTATAGTAAGCTGCCTAAAGACATATAGGTAGGTGTGACATATTTTCCCTTAATTTCAATATTCTGTGTTATTGTTACATAGCATGTGCGGTCTCTCCCTATCTGTATATTGCAGCTTTACTCAAGAAGGTAAATTTGTCAGATTTAAGCTCATGTGATCCATTGACCAGTAAAACTTTGCAGCTGTGGACAGCAAAAGCCTCTCCCCACTTCGCTGTTGCCCAGCCTCCAGACCTGGAGTGAAAGCTTGTGAGCAAATGACTTATCACCAAATGTGCCAAGTGATGACTGGTGAGTGAAGGAGAGGGAACAGTAGCATTTTTGGATGCCCAGTGTCATTCCTTGTGAGAATTCCAATGAAGCAGAGAAGACAGGAAATGGGAATTTCTATCTGAGAAGTGAAGCATCATGTTGACTGTGAAGAATTAGCTGTCCCTGTTACTATCTAAGGCCAAATGTTTCCTTTAAAGGACTTGCTCTTAGTCAAAGACAGGTGAAAGGGGAGCTCAGCTGTGTACCCCTGTACGACGTAAGTGGAAACTGTGTGCTGAGATTATCATGCTTTATTAGGCCAAGTTAAACCACCTTTTTTAATTTGCATCTCCATAATATTACTGACATTTCAGATAGTCCAGAAACAACTGGTTTAAGACTAAACACATCCCTGCAAATATGCAAGAAGTGGGATTAAATTATTAATGCCAATTATTTTCTTTACATTAAATTGGGAAGCAACTCAAAGATTGTGGGATGCCAGTGTGATAGAATATATAGTTGCCTATAAAGTTGTGGGTATTTTAAGACATTATATGTGTTTCTTTGTTATAGCTAAGGGAAGCTTTCATAACCTCTAATGAAAATTTTTAAAAGAGGTTTTTATCTTGGTTGTATGGCTTGTCTGAAGACAGCTGATGGGAATGTTACATCTTGAAATCCTCTTTAAAGTTCTTATCAAGTTTCATTTTTGTGTTTGGAGGTATCAAAATTACACAGCTGAAAAACTGGATTTAATCTGCTATGTATAAAGTCAAAACATGAATATTCTTTCTATGTATAACTGAAAGCTAATAAACACTGATTTATACTTAAACATATAAATCATTGAAGAATTTGTATGGTTCTGCTAATATTTCAATTCTAAACTCTTAATTTCAAGGTTTTGAAACTCTTCATTGGAGTAAAACTGTATTCCAAACTGTCCGGAGGATGTTACCCTCAAGAGGTCGGGGCTAAAACACTAGTACTGGAAGTATTAACTTTTTTAAAAAAATTTTTAGCATGCACAAAAAATAAATGCAGTGATCATAGAATCATTTAGGTTGGAAAAGACCCTTAAGATCATGAAGTTCATCTTTTAACCTAACACTGCCAAGTCCACTATTAAACCACATCCCTCAGCATCACATCTATATGTCTTTTAAATACCTCCAGGGATGGTGACTCAACCACTTCCCTGGGCAGCCTGTTCCAGTGCCTCACAACCCTTTCTGCAAAGAAACTTTTCCTAATATCCAAACTAGACTTCCCTTGGTGCAACTTGAGGCCATTTCCTCCTGTCCTGTTGCTTGTTATTTGGGAGAATAGACCAATCCCCACCTTGCTACAAGCTCCTTTCATGTAGTTGTAGAGAGCAAGAAGGTCTCACCTGAGCCTCCTTTTCTGCAGGCTAAACAACCCCAGTGCCTTCAGCTGCTCCTCACAAAACATGTTGTCTAGACCCCTCACCAGCCTTGTTGCCCTCTCTCGACACTCCGGCACCTCAAAGTCTTTCTTACAGTGAGGGGCTCAAAACTGGACCCAGTGTTCAAGATGTGGCCTCATCAGTGCTGAGTACGTGGGGGACAAGAACTTCCCTAGTTCTGCTGGCCACACTATTTCTGATAGTGTGGTATTACAGCTTCTACTAATTTGACTTGAAGGATATTTGCTTAATAAAACCAAAACGGTTTAAACTTACTTTTCAATATATGTTCACTACAGAGTCAGAGCAACACTTTTTCAAACCACTAAGTAATAATTCTCCTTAACTGACAAGACTGACAGGATCTATACAGTGCAAGTATTGATTTTCTGTAGTATTATACTTAATGGGCAATCAGTTTTGGGGAAAAGGACTGCTAAAATCTCTCAAAGATAAACTTATTTTTTTCTCCTCCAGTGCAGTTACTGTTATTCATTATTGCTATGATTACTGAGAAACTATTGCACTGTATCAATTTTATGGCTCTGTAAGTATGCTTACATCAGGGTCAGGGCTATGATATAGATGCAGAATGCAGAGCTGAATTTGGAATACCTTTTCTTTGGCAAAAACATAAGTGTAGCTTCCCTCCCTGTGTTATGTACTCCTTAAATACCAAAGGTTTATACGGTATAATTAAGCCCAAAGATGCAAAATTGGTTGCTGAGTAATTATTTCTTTAGCATGAAAATTTTGCATAATCTCTGAATATAATTCTGCTTTTAAGTAGGAAAAAAATTTGAGTGAATCAAGTGCACTCACCATCAAAGGAGGCAAGTATTGAATCGGTTCTAATTTCAAGGTCGCTGATGTTTCTTGATAGTTCAGAAGCAGAAAGAAGTAAAAAAATTTGGACAGGGATAGTTCTGCGAACTCTGAAGATTTAACTTCAGAGGTGAATTACTGGCATTTCCCAATGATCATTTAGTTACACATTGAGGAAAGTAATTATTGGAAACTGGAAAACAAAGCAAAACTGCATCAGTACATCCAAAATTGAAGGTACATCCCAAGTAGAGCCAAGATCCCATGGCTGTATATGATGAGAGATTAATCCTGTCAGCATTCTTATGTGCAGTGTGGCTGTATGTTAACTGAAATCTCAATGCCCCATACATTGTATGGGGCCTTCTACTTGCAAATCTTAAATAAGGTTGCATCCACTTCAAACAACATGTTAGTTTAGTCACATGTCTGGGGAAGAGGAATCCACAGCTGTGTCTTTGGGTTTTTTCCCCCTCTGATCATTAAGTTGCAGTGGTGAAAATTATACTTTTTGTTTTGCCTTTCTGTGAAGAAGGACCTTGAAAAGGATAATCATACTGTCACTATGCGCTACTCTAAGTGACTCCTTGCTATTTTGTGGGTGTCTTGTATGCGACTATGTTGTTGTTCTGATCTTACTTTCCCAGCTGGAATGTGAAAATCTCCTCCTCAAGGTTATGTAACTAGATATGCTTCCATAGGTGTGGTTTCTTCCTTTCCTCTGAGTTACAGACCTTAAGTGGCATCAGGTCAGGCTTCAGGATAGGGAGCTAGCTGCGAAAAAACCTTGGCCTTATCAAAACCTGGATGCTTACAGAGGTGCAAAATGGAAAATGCAACACCTGAACTGTGATTAAAATATCGCCTTAATTATTTTTTTCTTCTTTTTTGCCAAGACATGAAAAGCTGCCAGGCAGTTTAAAACTTGACACCTGTACTTCAGTTCTACTTGTGTGCTGAGTTAGCTTTGGGCATTTTGGTTGACAGGGCTGGCTGAGAAACATATGGCCATACTATGGTAAAAACTGTGGGTTTTTTCCTCTGGTATTCATGGTGTAGGGTCTAAAGATGACTTGTCTCTGGGGAGTGTAAAGATTTTGTATCTTCTCAGTTCTATCTGTGTCTCTGTAGAGTAAAAGGTTTTCCCTTGATCTTCATTTCTGTGAAATGGAACCGTGGGCATTAGTATCAGAGCTGAATCTTGCAATTAGTTAAGATTGTAAGCCATGTCAGCACTTTCTTAACAATGGTGGCGAGTTTTGTTCCATAAATCTATGGTTAAATCTGTCGTGCTCGATACAGAAGAAATGTTGCATTAATAGTCATTATCTGATCAACTTTATGATGGAGGGTGACTTGCAGAAAAGGAGGTGCTCCTGCATGCTCCAAATAGTTGACTGTTGTCAAGCCTGAAGTATGGTGTATCCTATTCCTCAACTTAATGGTAAGTCGAACTTGTCTTACTCTTTTTACCTTTGCAGGTATGTCATCAAATATTTTGGGGCTGCTTTTTCAGCTGTAAATGAATGTATTCAATATATTGTTGCAACTAATCCTTGTCAACATGAGTGTCAGTACACAGTCACTGGTTCAGAGAGTTCAGAATTACTGCAGTGAAGTTTTAGATAATACCAACTTCCCCTTAGACTATGTTTGTTACTTATGTAGACAAAAATAACTGGACATTTCTTGCATAGACAAAAATGTCTGTTTGGCATAGCAGTCCTGCCTAGGATTTAATGTATGATTTTGTTTCACTTTTACAAGCATTAATCTCTATGTTTTTATTCTTTTATTAAATAATCTGCCTAATTGTAACATGAATTAGTCAAAGACAAAAGTGATAATTAGCAGTTCTTATAAAAATGACTTAAATGTAACAGTTTTATTTGCACAATGGAAAATGCCATTGCCACCCCAAGAAAACACAGCATAAACATCCAGTGTTAGGACCTAGTCTTCTGTACTTTTAAAAATTAATTTGCTTCAATTAATTCACATATTTAGCACTTTGGATTGAGGTTTTTGCTCTGAACGTAGCACACTGCTTCTCAGTGCAACATATTAAAATATTTTAAATGCTTTGTGAGCAATACGACATGCTTGGCATTTCATATAAACTAGTGAAGTGCACTAAGGACATGGGTAGCACTAATTCATCACTTTTAACCCCTGAGAAAAATGAGAGCATCTCCTCTAGTGCTGTTGAGGGGAGAGAGCTTGATGCTGCCTTTGCTCCCTTTCCTTTTTCTCTGACAAAGACAACTCCTCACCTGTGGAACTTTGAATGATTGCAACCTATTATTTGAACAGACAAACCTATTGACCAAACTAAGACTTTATTATTCATCAGTGTCATAAAACCTGACCAGAGATGCTTAGCTGTGTTGCTCCAATTTACTCATTTTTCCAGTGTTGGCTGTGTGCCATCTTGTATCTGAACTTTGGAGTTCCCATTTATTCATATTTTGATGCCATTAGAATTTGAAGAAACCATCTGAGGGTGGCTTTGTTTGAGAGAGAGCAGAGGGTGGTAGAAGCATATACACATGTACGTATTTGTGGGGATTTTTAAAAGAATTGGGCCCTTACACATTTTTCAGTCTAAAGCAGGTCCCATTAGTAAGTAGTAGTGGGTCAGTGCCTCATTTACAGCTAAAGAACTTGCCCTTCCTATGAACTTGTTCTTTATTTTCCTACATGGGTTGATGAGGAAGTGAGAGGAGCACTGGTACCAACTGATCTGCAAGCACGGGACTCTTGGCTCAGTGCAAAGTACAGAATTTCCATCATGGTTTTAATGAAGCCTGGTCAGTGATATGAGGGTCAACAGTTATGTAACAAACATCCCATTTTATGGCTGCACCTGAGGGTGAGGGATAGTCCAGCAGCACTCTTGTCTACTGAGAAGATATCTTTGTTGATGTGGATATAAGTGTACCACTATAATTGTGCCACAAAGTGTATGGCTAGGTACCCACTGGCAAATCTGTTTTCCCATTTAGTATGCAGGGAAAGAAAAGGAGTGATGGTTATGAATCTGAAGAGAATGGAGCTGCTTCTGCTGAGCTCCAGAACCCTACAGAGAATTTGTTATAGGATGGAGGAGACTTGCTTGTAATTCTCCCAAAGTCCAGCTTTTATCCTAACCCAGTTAGGATGTGTCCTCTGGCTAGTAACCTGCTTGTAAATATGTTGGAATTAATTCCACTGGAACCTGCACAGAGTACTTAGGGTGGAGAATGTTACTAACTGTGTAAAAACTGAGTGGTTCCACATGTTGAATTTCCTTCCCTTTGTCTTTCACATCACCACCAAACATTCTCTCTGGCAAGCACACCCTTGCTTTCAGGTAGTTAGGCTTGGCGTTGAGGAGTAGAATCTAAGTTCTTTTCTTTGTCTTTGTGTCCTTGCCTGTATTTTCCCCTCCCTTCAATCCCATATGATTTCTGTAGTTGTTTGTGCCCTTTTGGATCCTTGAAACTCCAAACTTTATTCTTGTCTGCATTCCATTTTATACCCATAAAAATTAATTTAATTTCCTGTGCATACCTGCCTCCCCCCCTTTTTTTCTTCCCCCTATTTGCAACTTCGTACTGTTTCTCATTATCCTTTGCTGTGAGGCTTTGAAAAAATCTACAAAGTAGAGAGGGCTTAATCCTTGTAACTGTTACTCCCTACCACCCAACACCCTCTATCACAAAAACCAACTTGTCTTTAACAGACATTTAAATAGTCAGCTGTGACCTAACATTCAAGGACAAAGAGTGCTTTTTAACTTTTGAAATCAAAGTTACTGCTGGTGCTTGAGCAGAGAGAGTCTTTCCTCTGTGGCGTCCTTGCTCCTTGCCCCTCTTTCTTCATCCACCTTTCTTTTTGTGCAGGAATGTGTGAAGCTACATAGAGCCAAATTTCTTGGTGAAAAGACAAGCACAGTGTTCCCTCACCACAGTGGTTCTAGTTGGTTTCTTTTGGAGGTGGGACTGTAATGGGGTACTGCTGGGTAAAACTGTTTTGTCAATAGTGTTGGTTCTATAGGATGACTTGATTTTAGATTCTCTTAAATTTCCTGATAGACTTAAGCATTTTCTGCATAAGCACATACCACTTTTGTGGCCACAATGAATAATTGAATGTCTGTAGTTGTTCTGGCTTCAGCAGTGACATATCCTTGTGTCAGCTGTGGAGAGAATTCACATGTAGCATAAGTATATTCCTTTTCTCTGGGAGCACTTGTCATGGGTATGATTTTGAAATGGGTGTACTTCACAATGGGGCATCACCAGGTTTTTCTTACTAATAGGGCTATGGTAAAGAAGTGGTTGTGGTTGAGCTTTTGAAATGCCCTCTTTTGTCTGTAGAACTGAATCCATGAGTCTAGTTAATGGCCTAGAAGTGTTTGTTGGTGTCTTAAGAATCCGTGTTATGAAAATTCATTTTTGGTAGATTTGTTCTGAGTAAAGCCAAGAAGTGAGACTTTCTTGGGAACAGCAACTCTTGAGTTGTTCTCAACTCTGGTTACACATGCTGCTGCTCTTGGCAGCTTCCTCTCTGAAGGCTGCAGTTGTATGAAAGGAATTCTGATCTGATAAGGAGTGTATTGTAGTTATTAGTCTAGAGACATTACTCTTCCTACTGTTAACCTAAAACAATATGGACTCTTCTACAGTAACTATTTTATAGCAACAAGGAGAATCGGATAAAAACACTAAAAGACTTTAGCCAGGCATGACTCGTTAATGGTAGTGTTACACCTAAGATAGCACTGACAGGAAAAATAGCCTGCTACTTTTTCTTTTACTGCCTTTTGCTTAGTGTTGGCCAATTCTGGTGATTGAGGAGATGATTACCTCTAGGATTTAGACACAAGGACTTAGTCCACCAGCTTGCCATGATGATTTCTGATGAAAGAATCCTTTAAAAAGGAAAGCTCTCTGTTGCTCCTAGAAAGGAAAGAGTAACAGCTTGTCCTAGTTTTGTAGCTGGCTGCACCTGGAAAGTTGTACCTGGAACATCCTTTTTGAAAGTGGGAATTTGTTCTTCCCTGACACTTAGTGGAAAAACACCACCTTATGATTATGTAAGCTGTTGCCTGAACTCAGTTTGCTATCATTCTGTTTAATTTAGGAAAAGGTAATTTAAGCCTTACTAGCAATTGAAAAAGCAGTTGCTACATTATGGTGAAATGCCAAGCAGGGAAGAGAACTGTAGTTTAAGTAACCTCCTGATTATTTTCTGGAGAGCTACATGTATTTTGCTTTTCCCGTGTTATTAACTGATTTATATTTTATGACCTTTTGTGCTCAACCAACTATGTTTCCATCCTTTGAGCCTTTCCCTCTGATACCTGTTGTCCAAGTTATTGAAGCCTTAGTATTAGACTACTGTAGGAATCCTTTGCTATTGCCCCAATATGAATGGGGTTCAGGATATTTACACCTAGGTAGGCACAAGATTTGTGAAGAGACATTTAGTTTATTTTAGGTAATCTTTGACTGTATGATTGCTGCTTGGTGATTGTTTAAGAATGGTTTTAGGACAAGCAGAGAAGAGCCTATATAAAATCAGAAGTACTCTTTTCAGTTAACAGAATTAAGCCTTTAAGAACATTTGGGATAAAGATTGTTTTTGCAGAAACTAGTCTCTGATTTGTGACTTTTATTAATAAAAGAGTATGAATGTCAGTATTACTTAATAGATAAGATTTTGAAAGATGTTCACTTTCCTCTCCTGAGTGCTAGGAGAAATGTGCTTTTCCTGTCCTAGACATAGAAGAGCACATTTGCAGTGCCAAATGTGAAATGTATTAATGGCGCTTTTTGGATAAACTTTGCTTTTTGGATAAGCTTTGAAGAGCTGCTTTCCTGTAAGTGTGTCCTTACCCACACTTAACTTTCACCCTCTTTGCAGATGTTTTTTTTGGGGAAGCAAGGGAACAAACAAAAAACAAACAAAGTAACAGTTGAGCATCTTGATGATAATCAGAAGTTTCTCATTTGGAAATGTTTTCCCATTTAGAAATTATTGCTTTCAGCTGTAAAAATAACAGGCTTTTCCTGCAGGGAAAAAGGAGGAGAAGAAGGGAGGATGCATTTAAGTATTTAAAATAAATATCAATTCTGTTTTGCAAATACAGAAAAAAAAAAAAATCAGTCTTGTGTTAAGGTCGCACAGGGATTCCATAAATACTGCTTGCATTTGTGGATGAGTTATTTCATTGGGTCAGGTCAGAGAAGCCTTGCTTGAAAAAGGAGCTCTTGATGTTAGTGCTGAAGCTGTGCTGATGCCCTTTTTGAGCAACCTCTTCAAAAAGAAAATACCTTGGGGGCTGTATGTAAACAGAATCCTCAGATAAAGTTCTTTTATTGGTTGTACTGACATAATCTAGCAGCAATAACTATCTAAGAGCTGGCTATCTGCAGGGATCTCAGGGAATGAGTGAGAACCACCAGTCTATCAGATGATGTGACGTTTCAAAACGCTATCAGTCAGGTTCATTTCATATCTCCTGCTTTTCCTAAAAAGCAGTCTGACATTTACTCCTGGTGCCTTCTTTCTATGAGAAGAACAACTGCTGTTCAGTCTTTTTTTCCAAGTAGAGTCAAATATTTTACAGAAACATATTGTGACTCAACAAAGTGTGACTTGGTAATTGGAGTGGAAACCTCCAGCGAGTGTGCGGTATCGGATAGCTGCACAATAAACCTTCTTGCTGGCATGTTGCTTCCTCTGACCATTTAAGCGTTACTGAAGGAGAAAAACAAAGCTGTGTGTAAAGGGGCTACATGTGCCACCCAGTGAGAGCTGCAGGCCTCTGTGGGTTTTTTCTATTTTCTTTAAAAGCATAGGTCATAGTACCATTTGCTTGGTTTCTTCAAATTTCCCTCCTCCCCCTCCCCGTCTCAAGTGGTTCCAATTCAGCCCCAGACTGCTGCTGTGTTACCTGCTGCTCCATCCCACTGCAGCATGGAAATGTGCTGTCCCATGCAAGAGGATGGGCCTTGAGTGAGAAGGTCTGGTGTTAGGTTGGTTTTGTGATCATTTCAGGCAACAAGGATGGAAATATTTTTATGAAGGGGCTGTTTTGAAACAGAGCAGGTAGATCTTGTGCCACCTGCCAGTTGCTGTGTGGTGTTGGTAGAGGCTTTGATCTAAAGAAAGACCATACAGTGTTTTTCAAAGGCAACTTAATCTTAGGCCAAAGTATGCTTTAGTGGAAGTATTGTGTGAAAGATGCTTTAATCAGGCATGTGATGCTATAGTTTTTTTATTATACTAGTCAAAGGAAGAATTTTCAGCAGAAATGTATTTAATAGGTAGCCAATGACTGTTGCTTTCAAAGGAGCTTGAGGAGTACTACTGGGAGCATAATATTAGCTTACTTGGCCTTTCCTGAAGGTGATGTACAATAAAAACCAAATGAAGTTTCATGTTCAGACAGGTTTAGTTTGACTGTTTGAAAAGCTTAAACTTATGTGTGTAATAACAGAAAAAATAAGAGAATGGGGAATTACTCAGCATGGTTTATGTTTTCAGAAACTTGAATAAATGTTAAATGAGAATGGTTCTGTAAACAGCAACAATTCAAAAGTACATTATTCCTCCAGATTCTGGGAGGACAGAGAACTAAGCAAGACACATGCACATGTGGTCCTGCACATTAAAGCATAAGGAATCCAGTTTTTCATTTTAGAGCTTACATTCCTTGTTTAACACAAGTTGAAGAAATGGTGAAAGCTCCTGCCTTTTTTTTTTTTTTTCTTCTTTATTGTCCTTCTTTAAAACAGCAGTTCAGACTTAGCCCAGACTGCTATTGGTTAAAAATGGTGAGTATCTGTAATGTGTTCTTCCCGAAGCACCTAGTACAAAAGAATTGTATTCTCATTTGGCCTGGCTTCAGCCTTGGTGGGCAGTGGTGTTTGGATGGAGTTTTTCTTTCAGGCTGGAACTAAAGATACTGCTCCCAATGTGTTCTGCTGTCCTCAAAGACTTGCAGGGGAACAGTAGTGACTACTAACATGCTTAGGTAGCCTAGGAATAAACTTTCTATCTACACTACCAGTTTTACAGGGTGAATAATAGCATCTGTGGTTGCTAAAGCTTTACCAGACCAATACTGCAGCTGAGTAAGATGAGGGAAAAATAAAGACATGGGCACAAACTACCAAATATTAATCTGAAAGTTTCTTTTAACTTTGGACAAATTCTATGACACTAGTTGATATTACTAGAAAAATATTTCAATCATTATCCGATTTGTGTTATTCCCTTGTTTTCCATGCTCTGGCTCATGAGACACAATCAGTTGCTTTCTGTTTTCTTCCAGTTCCTTTTGGACTAGTTTGTTTTGGAAGGTGAGCAGGCTGCGATAATTAAGGAATTACATTGTCAGCTTGAGTTGTGCTTCCCATTCAGATTAGATTCAGATCCATGAGTGTAACTAAGGAGGAAACATATGCCAGGAAAAGTAAAAATTTTGAGCAGCTCTGACATGGAACAATAAGCTATTCTGCTCTTGCATCTTTCCTAGAGGGGGCTAAGAGGTTTGACAGAACCATAGGTTCTTGGGAGACAAGTGCTTTGTGGTCTGGAAGCCATCTGTTCTCAAATGTCTCTCCAGATAAGTTCTTAATGAAAATGAGGAGACTTTCTCTTGTGGTGGGTTATCAACTAAAACCTGCAGTTTGCCTCTGGAGTTTTAGCTCAATTTGGAATCTGAAATTTGAGATTTAAAAAAAAATTTATTCTTTGAAGAATCTCATTTATTCATTAGTGGGGGTTTCTAATGGCCATTGCTCATGCAAATGGGGATAATTTTTTTTCTGATTAAGAAGTCTTGTTTTAAGATACCTTTGAAATACTAGAGTAATGCGTCATTTTTGGGTGCAGATTTAGATGATAATTACAGTTGACAACTGTAGGTCTTGAACCACTGGAAACTGGCATGTTTCACTAGGAACTGTGACAGTGTAATGCGAATGCTCACGCATCAGACTGAACACAACTCTCAATGAGTGCAGGGTAAAAAATCCAAGTAATTCCACTGATAAAATTACTTGGCAAAAATGTCTTACATGAAAACTTTTTTATTCATGAGCACTCATCTATGTGCTAGCTTTCAAAACAAGCATTCTACATGAAGACTCCCGACTTAGACTCAGGGCTTTACATATGAGTTTTGAAGCCATGCCTTAGTTGTACAACTAGAAAATTGTTTCAGTTTAAATGAACAATATTGTTTTAATAGAGGAAATACTGCACATAAAATGATGCTTAGATCGGAACCTACCTTTACCCTTTCATGGTGAGAAGTTAGCTTTATATGTTTTTTGAAAGCACAGCAGCAACTTGTAAGTGTAGGAGAAATGCTCTCTGGATTATCATTGATGCATGTCTCTTATGGTGCACAGCACAATGGATGGTTTGTCTGAATATGACAGCAGATACCAGTGCAGTATCGACTTGATAAGAAATGAAATCTGCATGTATTTTAAGCAGAAGAAATGGTTGAAAATCTTGTATATTAAGCTAAACTCTTTCTTTGGAAAAAGATTACAACAGTTTAAAGGAAATACTGTCTTTAAACACGTTTTCTGCCAAACATGATACATTCTAACGTAAAACATGTTGCTTTTCTGATTTCTAGCTATTGGTGTGACACAAATTGTGCTCTGGAAGTGTTCAAAATATTGGTCTGGGGGTATGTCTATCAATACAATTGGTGCAAAAGGCAGCATCTTAAGTTATCACTCACTGTAAATGTGGAAGTTCAGAGAAAGGAAACATTATTAAATGATTTGGATTATTTTGGCGGGATAAGCTGTTGTGGAAACATGAAAGAAAAATTTAGTGACTGTGGCTGTTGGTTTTTCTCTGAGATCATCTAGAAGTTGTGAACTCTTTCCTCCCACTTGCAGAGAATTGTTCAGCGTTTTATAGAAGTTGCTGTACAAGATGCTAACCCCACGTAGAGTTGTCATGTAGGGTTCAGTCCTGCTTGGATTGAAGTGTGCCTGTAAATCCATTGGTTTCGGTCAGCGTTGCTTCTAACAAAAACTCTTTGTCTTAACACGGAGACCTATGTTACTAAATGTGCATCAGCTGGATAATGCTCTCTGACCATATATAGTCTGCCTGAGAAACTGTACTTTAGTGAAAATAGTATAGAAGCTATCTAAACATAATCCTCTGGCTTCAAGAATCTTTCTTCTTCATGTTGAGAGCACATACCTACTCAAAAATTGGCAGATAACTTGCCTGCAGTAGCACAGCTACGAGACTATTGGCTGATCACCAATACATGAAGTTTCTGGGTTCATTTTTGTTCATGTTATCTCAGTTTAACTCTGGGCTTCCAAGGCATTGCTTTGGTGGGAGAGCAGGATTCGACCCTTACCCTCAGGGCAATGGCACTCACTCTGTGAGAATTAAGATATATCTAAACATTGGCTATGAATTTAATATCTCTGTGAGATAAATATTAGATGAGAACCATGACTGATAAATACAGTAATGTAGAATAGAAGCACCCCTAGGCAGAGAGATTTATTCTTTCTAGTAAATAATATTTTTGTTTCTTATGAAGGTGAATTATGAGACTTGATAATGAGCTGTGATTTATTTTAACAATGATATATAACTTATTCTCACAGGCTTTACAGACAATGGGTGGTCACAAGAGGAGGATTCTGTATGTGTAACTTTGTTAATCCAGGAATTTCCCAATGAGATGCAGGTTTATTGGTCTCTTAGATCCATCCAATAGCATATTTCTGTGTATGTAAACTATGTAGTAACTGAGGGGTCTGATTTCACTCACAGACATGTGTAATGTTTCTGGTTATTTTTATTGAGAAATACTCCATGAACCAGAAAGACTCCTATCAGTAGACTAGCATTCTATAATTCTAGACTAGCATTCTATAAATGCTTTGCCTCTATGTTTGGAAGAATGGGTGGGGTTTTGGTGTTGACATGGAGACAACTAACATATTCTAATTTAGCCTTTCACAGGCTTAACATGCATTTTGTTTCCAAGTTCTTCCTGACTCTAGGAGGAGTAGATTTTTCAAGGCTGCCTTAAGGCAGGAGATACTTTGCATAAGGCAGGAGGAAATGTGAGGGAAGACAAAGGTATTACTCTCACTCCTTGATTGAGTTGATGAGGGATTTCAAGGAGACTGGATGCTTGAGGACAACAGGGCTAAGCATGACTAAAGGTTGGAATCTGCAAATGAGTCTTAAAAGTGGCCCCTAGGAGGGTACTGTAAAACCAGATGCCTAGTTGGTAACAGCATGTGTGCTGGCAAGTTGCTTTATACAGATAATATAGACCTCAGTTTTGGGGCGAAGTAGTTACTGGTCAAAATCACTTGCCATGTGAAAATGAATTGGTGATAGGAATGCTAAGTGGGCATTGTAAGGTCACAACATTGATGAAACTTCTAATGGATGATCTGGAAGTGGTTGAGTTGGAACTGTTTAACAATTCTGGGAGCTGAGCCTTGAAAGAGAAAATAAAACTGTAAATCATCTGAGGAGAAAAGCATTCAAAATGAGCATAAACAAAGTAGATCCTAATAGGCAATGAGTAAGTTTGCTGCATACACAGTACTAAAACCCAATACTTAGTGTTGATTTAGAACAGGCTTATTGGAGTATAATCAGATTTTTATGACCTAACAAATACTGTTATGATCAATGGTTTCCTTACACTGAAATACTTCTCTGCAGTATTGGCTACTGAACCAGAAGTGCAGGTGAATGTGGTCCAAAGTCCAGACCCTTTCTTCTACTCTAGTAAAAAAAAAAAGCAGCAAAAAGTAGATGAGCTCTTACCATGTCAGTATATTTCCATTCGAGTACATTTAGGTTGGTCAGCTCTTAGTCTTGACATTGAGTTTCAAAGTGCTTGGTTCACTTATCTATGCCAAAAGTTAAGTCCTTGACATACGTTCATAAATTCAAGCATCCAAGCATCCCTTAATTTTTTTGCCCGTTGGTTAAATGCTATAAAAACATCTTTACAAGCATTAAGCTTGCAATTAGTTTGCTTAAAGGTTTAATGATGACAATAATTTACCTGAGGGCTTTGTTTTATTATAGAACTTGGCTATTTAATGACTTTAGAATGCTTTGAAAATTCTAATCTAGTTGTGCTGCTGCTGTGTGGAATTAACTCATGTTTTAAAAAGCACCTATTGTTCTCAAATATGGAAATATGATTTATTCCAACCCTGAGTACACCCATTTTTATTTATCCTAGAAAAAACTTCTCTTGAGTTTTAATTTGTCAAAAGCTAACCCTGTCTAGTATATCTAGGCAGATGGAATATGGAAGTCCAAATGGAAGGAAGGATTCCCATTCATATTTTTGACCCCCATGGTCTTTAAGGAGTGTGTTTGTTTTCTCTGTGAGGTGCTCAGGTTCTGTTCTGTTGCCTGTAATTTTCAGTCTAGTTCAGGTGGGACTGGCCTGCTCTTTTATGGCATGATGAAATATTCTGAAGTTCTGTATTAATGTTGCCATACATGAGGGATGGAGCTCTGGGGCAGGATGAATGAAATAGAAGTAAATTCCATGTGCCTGTCTTACCCAATGGGTGTGATAGATGAGTTTTGTCCCTGGTGGACCTCAGCATTTTTACTTGCCCTGTGCTTCAGGAAGGCTCTTTCTAAGTATCTTGCTGCTAGTTAAAATTCAGTGCAGTGTTCCTTCTTGCAGAGCTGTTGAATATGGTGAGGGAAAGGGGGAAGAAGAAAGGGCTGAATTTGTTTAATTGGCAATGGCTTTTTCTGGCAGACTAGATGCTCTTGATGATGCTATTTATGGATGCCCATTGCCAGAAATAACATTCATGTCAAATTATGCTTCATGGTTGACAAAAAACCTCTCTCTCCAGCATGTTACCGTATTTAAGCCATTTGTTCACTCTGCTATTATTTGTTGTTTTAAACCCCTTTGAATCTTTTCAAATCTTTTCCTTGTTCTGTATTTTTTTCACTCTTGAGACAAAAAATTGTAGATCTCTAGTTCAGGACTGGAAAGCCGGTTCTGGCAATTTATGTAAAATAAGAAAGTTTACAGTGATTTTGCAGCTGTTTGTTTTCTATACCTAAACTTCTTTCTCCTTCTCAGACATCAGTAATTCTCCCACTAGTCAGCTACTGTTCCTTTTATTATATATGAACGGTTTTCCTCACTAGTAGCATGTGTCTTTCATGGGAGGAAGAGACTTGTTCTTTGTTGTCCAAAACAACTACAGATTTCAAGTCTTCATGCATAGATTTTTATCTGAATTCCCAAGTTTCTTGTCTGGTGGCAGTATTCAGCTGGCATCTGTGGTGAGTAGCATGTTCTTTTGTGCTGAGTGGCCAATATCTAGTCCCAAGATACTATGAATTACATGTAATTATCAGTTTTTCATTAAAGTATTTTAGTTGAATTTTGATGGGGACTCAGTGGGGTTTTTTTTCTGAAAATGAGCATCTGTTACAGATAAGCTGAATTATGATGGAATTTTGTTTTTAAAGGGAATTAAGGTCCTTATGTGCTTTTCCAGACATCTTCCTGGGGATATCTATTGCAAATATGTAAGTTCATAAGGAAAACTAGTTTTCTAAGTGTCAACACTACCAACTGCAAGCAGCTGTCTC
This sequence comes from Coracias cyanogaster, assembly GCA_033124195.1. Taxonomy (NCBI): domain Eukaryota; kingdom Metazoa; phylum Chordata; class Aves; order Coraciiformes; family Coraciidae; genus Coracias; species Coracias cyanogaster. The sequence goes on along the minus strand of JAVSBS010004779.1, from coordinate 40,221 downwards.
CTTTTTTCTGTCTGCAGCTGCCTGTCTTGAGTAACCAGATGATTTTTGTATTCTCACCTGTTTGTGCATTTAAAAGTTCTGGCTGCCATGCTAACTCCAGCCTTCTTTTTCCCCTCAGGGTCTGGCCATATGTGGTCATCAAATTATAGTGGTCAGCTGCTGAGACTAATTAAGTCATTTAGCTGTTCAGGTCTGAAATAAATTAAGCAGCATGAAGTAAGGCCAATCTCCCCTACACAGTTGTCAGACTTGCATCTCTTTCCAGAAGAAAGACATGTTATTTGCTTACATAGTACATCAAATGGCAAATATGCTTGTGTTTTTGTGCTTGCCTTGGAATGGCTGCAGTCTTGGAAGGGCTGGAAGAACAGTGGGGGCCAAGAGAATTACCCAGAACTCCATGGGACTCGTTTTTGCAATTCATCTAGGAACTGGAAATCAGATCTGCAAGGCAAGAGAAACTTTCATTGCAAGACAAGACTCTTGAGGAACAATGCTATGCCATACCAATAAGGCTACCCCATAGGAAACAAATTCATATTTTAAGCAGGAAATGCAAACAGCTTAATTTGGGTTTGATTTGTTGGTTTCCTTTTGTGTGGATTTTTTCTGTTGTTGGGTTTGTTGTGGAGTTTTTTGTTTGTTTGGGTTTGTTTTTTTTATTTTTGAGTAATGGGAGACATAATCCTAGTTCGTTATGATATGCAGATACAGGTATTCCATGGCAGATTACCCTTATTTGACCAAAACCATATTATTAGAAAAGTTTTCATACCCTGAGGCAGAATTTGCCTGTTTTTTGAAACAGAGCAGCTGTCTGGAAATGTGCAACTCATTGAAATCTGAAGTGAGGGCAGGATTCTTTTTGCTTCATGGCATGCCAGACCCTTTTTGTTTATTTTTCTCCATTTTCTCTCTTCCTTTTCTTTTTTTTTGTAGGTAAAATAGGGAGCTGCTTCTCAACTTTACTCTTTTGTTTATTTAGCGTTTGTGGAGTTTTTTACTAAGGACTGGTTTCTATCACGTTTGCAAAAAAAAAATGCCATGTTTATTCTGTAGTAGTATCATGTGATCCTTTGCCCCTTTCTACAGAGGAAAAAATAGTATATTAATACGCTGAAGCATCAGCAATAATTCCATCTACTGATATATCGCTGTGAACTGAAGGGTAGGTCAAATGATCGTAGAGCATAGAAATATATGCCAGAAAGATACCTTGTGTGTCACAGGGAATGTGGTCAGGAATGTATCAAGATATGGATGCCTTTCCTAATTGTTTTTGTGTTAGGAAAAAACCCGAAGATAAATAATTTAAGTAATTTTACATAATTTGTAGTGTAGTTAACATCTCAGTAGTGGATAATATTTACCCATCATGATGATGCAACTGGCAGGGATGAAATAATAAATACTATGGCTGGAGATATGGTGGAGTTGAAATACATGGCTATATTCAGCTCCCTTTCGAACTAAACTACCTGTTAGTATTTCCTATTGCTCTCTCATTTATGGTAGCAATAGTTTAAATAAGCAGCATGCTGTTACTAATACCCACACCTTCTTAGTGGCAATTGCTTAAAGATTAGCACCATTTACTCTCCAACTTCATTTAGCATCTGAGTGGAACAATGGCATTTCCACCAATCTGATGATAAAATACTATAGGAAAGCAGACTGAGTTGTAAGTGGATAAATGAAGGGCTTAGATTTGCTAAACAATTTGCAGATGGTAGAAGCACAGGAGATTAAAATGAGAACAGCAAATTTAAGACTAACAAGTATGCACACTGTAGGCCAAGTATGCAGAGGCCTCTACTTGGCATCTTACCTGCTATTTGGTTACTTCCACCCGCAATTGACTTGTTGAAGCAAGCCTGGAGCCACAAAAAACAAAATGTGTAGTCCTCCTGCCATAATGTGCAGAAGCAAATAGTGTCTGTACCCATAAATCAGGTGTTTAACTATCTACAGTAACTTGAGTTTGCAAATGATTGAAAGCTTCCCTCTCCCTCCCATGTGATGGAAGTAATGCTTTTTGAGTGTTTTTAATGCACAGAGTAGGCAGCTCTGAAATAAAGGCACTTTGTCACCTTACAGAATAGCTAAATGTTATTTCAGAGCTGAATGCAGAAGCTGATTCCAGAAGTACTGCTGGGGTTCTAGGAACCACCAGTGGGAATGTGCTCATTGTAATGCTGAGCAGTGTCAGCTGTTTGAATTCCTGTGAATTCATATTGTCAGGTATGGCAAGTAGAAACCTTCTCAAAAATTGAGATACACTGATTCCTTGAGCCAAGGGACAACGTACATTTATATTAGCAGTATCTTGAGACTTGCAATAAAACTGAGTTACTAGTGTGAGCTTTTCTGGCTGCAGATATTAGGCTCTTGCTAAAGTGTTTTCATTTGTTCAGACATCTTTCTGGGAGATCAGTGACAGCTGGAATATTCCAAAAGTGAGTCATTTATCTAGGTAGCTTCCAAACTGCAGTGGTTGGTCAAAGACTGCAAATGAGGGAAGTGGAAAAATCTATGGATTTAGGAATCTTTTGGAAGTCATTGGTCTGAATCATCCTCCGTCCTTCCATTTCCAGTAATAGTAAAACATTGTTCTGTCCCCAAAAGGCAACACTCTCATTGTGAGAATAAAATGTAAATTTCTAAATAATGTATTTATTATACGTTAAATTCTAAATAATATTAATTTAATATACATTAAATTCTAAATAATGTATTTATTTTGTAAATGTCTAAATGTAGAAATTTATTTTCTGTTTTTGGATAGTACAATATATCAATAAATGCTATAACTTAGGTCTGTTGCTAAAGGCTGTAAGAATCAAAGAAGCATATAGTATAGTACGGTAGGGTGATACCTGGAAATAAAGCACTTTTAATTCACGGATGTTGCAACACTTGTAGTATGAAGTTTGTTACAGAGAGTTATCTTGTGGGACCAAGACCTCTATAATCCATACTTGACAGAATGAAGTACTAAGTAGAGTATGAGGTAGCATTTTGCCTGGCCTTGACCTTCTTGTTAAAAAGAGCAGACAGGAGGGAGATTTCTTAATACATCTGCCCATGTCCTTCAGCTTGTCCTCATGTGGTAAGTGCTCTGGTACCCTGACCACCTTGAGGACCTTCTGCTGGACTTGCTTCATTTTTTCAATGTCCATATGGTATCAGGGAGACCAAAATTGGAAGTTTTGGAGATGTGGTCTCTTGAACGCTGAGTAGGGGGCAGTCTTCAGCCTGTACCATTCTGTGGTGTTAATCCTACTCAGTGCAGGACTTTGCGTTTGTCCTTGATGAACGTCATGAGGTTCCTGTTGGCCCACCTACAGTCTGTCTAGGTCCTGAAGAATGATCGCTATCAAGGGTGTTGATAGCTCTTACCAGTCTGGTGTGATCTGCAAACTTGGTGAGCCTGCACTGTCATGTCCTCCAGATCATTAATAAAGATATTAAACAGCAGAGGTGCCCAGGATTGACACCTCTGGTGCTTGTTTCTAGCCTGGGTAGAGTACAACCAAGTAATCACTACCCTTTGGGACCAGTCATCCAACCAGTTTTTTGCCCATCTGGTTGTCCAGCCATCCAGACCTTGATGTACCAGTTTGGTTACAAGAACTAAAAGGCTTAAAAAAGCCAAAGTCACTGAATCACTGAAGGCAGTCAAGTGGGTCAGACATTATTTCCTTGCAGTAAAGCTGTACTGACTGTTCCAAATCACTTTCTTTTGCATGCCCAGAAAAGGATTCCCAGAGGGGATCCACTTGAACTCTGAAATTTGGGTCACTTCTCAGATGGGAGAGGTAACCTGAATAGGGTTTGGATGGGCTAAGTTCAAGAAGTTGATAATTGCAGGACAGTTATTCTGCTGCAGTCTCCTACGCCAAGGACTTTGCCATGTAAAGATTTTCATATGCTGCAGAGCTGAAAACTCCATGAATGTTTCTGCTTCCTGTAGCTAATACAGATTAACAGCACAGTAGGATTGCATGCTGAACAGACAAATTGTTTTGACACAAAGCATCACTCCAATACCAAACCTCAGACTGACCGAAGCATTCAGGGGAGTGTCACATTAGAAGATGCTTTGTGCAGTGCAGGAGTTGATCTTTTGATGAACTTTCAAAACAACTATTGAATTGGCTGGTGGTTTTCTAACTGCTAAGTAGGTGTTAAATATCTGGCAGAGAGATTCCTACTGCCTTTCAGGAGGCATAACCAGTTTCCTCGGCAATCAATCCCTTGCTATTACTTATAGTCAGTACTTGGCTTTGTCAGCTCTGTTCACCCTTCTAGGGCTAGCCTCACCACTTGCTTGCACAGGGCTGCTTTCCTGCAAAGGCATCCATCCAGGCTTGCCACAGCTTCTGCCAAGTCCTTGCTCAATGCTCCCCTGTGGCTTTGATCCAGCAGCACTAGAAAGGCGCAGTATTCACCCTCCTCTTGGGTTGGTATCCTTGAGTTTTAAATGCAGGTCCTGGAAACAATAGATTTTGGCTGCCCTGAAGTTCCTTCCCCATAGCCCCTCTCCCCAGTTGCCTGTGCATCAACTGTGTGCCCTCATGGGGCTGTCATCTCCATTCAGCTGTGGCACCTGGCAGCCCTCCAAACAAGGCAGTCCCACAAAGCTGATGTCCCCAAAGTCCGCAGCAGCTTTCCTGGGTCTTCCCCATCTGCTCTGTCAATCGAGACTCCAAGGCCAATGCCAGTTTTCATCATAGTGCTTGTGTGCCCAGAGTGGGACTTAATATTTGCAGCAGAGATGTGTGATTTACTTAATTTGACTCCTTTACAGGCCCTGTAACGTCTGTTGATGTTGTTTGGTTTTTTCTTCAAAAAACATACAAGCAAGAGAAGACTTTTTTTTTCCTAATGCTTCTGCTGTTGGCTGGGTATGTGCAGCTGCCTAGACACCACAGTTCTAACAATTTTTGCTGTGGTTTACACAGATTGACGTATCCCAGCAAGGAATGTAAGCCACAGAAAGCTGAAGATGAAACCAAGCAGGGACTATTAAACTGGTAGCAGCGAACAACTTACTTGCCATTTAGAATAGTATTTAATTTATGGAGGCTTCAGTTACGTTGTTCTGTTTTCACTTGACACCCCAGCAGCTGAAAAGTAGCCCTCTAAATACATGCTGCAAATCCCTAGACCCAGCTCCTCCTGCCCCTAGGCTTGCATCATAACTACATATGCTTTGTAGCATTTTTTGCTGCAACAGAAATAGTGGTACATTCCTGAAGATTTACTCAATTTCTGCTTTTCTTCTAAATTCTGTATTCAGTTGACTAATTTAAGTCTGTATTTAATTGACTGAGGGAGTCAAGTTTCTTTGGTGTGGGGGGAGAGGCCTTCTCTCTGTTCAGTTTGTATTCTCATTCTAATACATCTAGTAAACTTTTTAATAAAAGTGGTTTTTTTTGTATATAGTACAAGTTTAGAAAAATGGGGGGCTATATACAGTCTGGGAATATAGAGTGAGATAGAGGTCAAAATTTGCTTTTTTCAATTTTTCAACTTGAAGAGAACTCCCAAGAGAAAGGTTTTAATTGTCAGAATTCTCAGTTCTTTCCTGTCAGTTGAAGCAATCTCTGTATTGACTTTTAATACTGTTTTTCAAGTATTAACTTGATGCAAGAGAAAGCGTTCATTTCATAATGAAAAAAGTGACATTTAATTCTGAAAATCTTCAACTATTGTGCTTGCTTATTCATAAAATTGGGCAAACGACTGGCCATTATACCAGTCTTCTGAACAACACTCGTTTCAAGAGAAACACATCTTGCCAAAGTACTTCCATTGAATCTTTTCCAACCATTTTTCTATAATATTGACACATATTAATAGTGTGCCCTGAGCACGTCTCAGAATTGGGACCACGGTCATTAGGGATGGAGGGAAAGCTTTTCAGCCCATTTTTGGAGATGGATTAACTGTATGTGGAGGAGAAAAGGCTGTGTAGAAAAATGCTTTAAGACTTTTGCTCTTTAGCATTAACACATTTCTTCAGCTGGATTTTGTTGTTGCATAGTGATGAAATCTCACTTAAAAGGTTAAAAAAGGATAGCAAATCATTACAGTGTGTGAATGTCATACTGACTATTGGAATAAAGGTGGACAAGGATTTTAGTGGCTCTTTCTGGAGAAGAGCAAAGAATTTGCAGGGATGCCTTGGGACACTGGGAGCCACTGCTCTGCTGTTGGAGCAACTGCCTCATGCAATCCCTTTCACTAACTTGTTGAGCCCTTCTTGAAAGCACTTTGTCTCCTCCCCTTCATTTCTGTGGGACATTATTTCAAAGTTTTATTCCTCTGAGGATCCAGAATATTTCTTTCATTCAAAGCCTAAAATTGTTCATGGCCAAAATTCCTATTTGTTCTTCAGCAATACTCTTCAGTTAAGATAGCTCTTCTCTTACTGTTTTGTCTTAGTTATCAGGCTGTTCCTAAGTGATTTTTATCTGCAGTTCTTTCCAGATAACATTTCTACTACTTACCTTTGATTTACTTTTTTCCTTGTATTTTTTTTTAATATAGCTAAAGAACTTTTTACTAGATGTTTTAATTTTTCAAAGTCTAATAAAACTTGAGGTTTTGGCAGCTCCTGTCTTATCCTGTGCTTCTTGACTGTGACCAGTGCTTCCTTCAGTGTTTTCCTATTCCCTAACATCACCCTCCTGTATTCCAAGCAGATGCCTAGATGTCATCTTTCAAGGAAATCGGTGGTCCTTTCTTACAGACTTCCCTCCAGGGCACTCCTCATGTGGGGTAACTTCCTGAGTTCAAGCACTTCTGAATCTGAGCCAGCCCTTCTGCTCTGTTAGCTGTTAGCTCTGTTAGTTCTCTTATTGTGTCATTGCACCTTTTCAAACTGAGCACTCTTTCCACATCGTCTCATGGTATGTCACTTTTTCTTGGGTGGCTGTAGGAGCTTGTTTGCTCTAATGTAGATGGAGTGTCATGTTCCCAGGAATCTATGCTGTCAGAGAGCTTTGAGCTGGTGCAGATTCACTGGAATTTTCATCAGAGTCTTAGCACAGATTAGGCATAAATTTGAGGGCATCAGATGTTTCAAACAACACACTTTGAGCTCAAGAAGTACTCATTTCCAATGATAATGAGTTAATCAGAACAATTGACTAACTGGGATTGTGAAGTTCATTCTGGATTTTTTGCATTCCTGGCTGCAAGTTCTCTAACTTCAGTATTGGAGTTCAGGCCTAGTCTTGCCCTTTCAGGTGTCTCAAGAAACTCATGACAGAATGATGTGTGTCATAAGTATAAAAATGTGGCAGCTTTTTTACTACTTTGGACTCACCTGGGTCTGTTGCCTTTCTTTGAAGAGCAGTGTTTAACTTTCATTAGAGTTCATCTTAAAAGGCCTTTCTTTTCAGTTTCATATTAGCCAAACTGGGAGTGCTTTTTCCTGCTAGTTTTTGTGGATATTGTGGTGTCAGGCTTACAATTTTACCACTCTAACTCTCAACCATTAAAGTACTGCCAAAACTATTAGGCTAATCCTATTAAAGATACCTTTTTGAAAAGCCACATTTGAACTCAGACTGGATGATCTCCAGAGGTCACTTTCAACCTTAATCATCCTGTGACTCTGTGATCTGAGCGTGAGTAAATAATATCCACTTTTTCTGTCTCTATCTGTTGGTTGTTAGAACGAGCACTTGAATGCATTGCTTCTAATTGGTAACTCAGATTTCAAAGTGGCATCCCTTTCCCTTCTTTACAAATGATTCCTATAGTTACATTAGCTATCCTCTTCTAATTCTAAAATGTAATCAATGATTTTCTGGTGGATTTGTACATTTCCAGTTTTATCGATTCTGTAAAAGCAACTGTAATGTAAAGGTCGTTCCCCTAGTGTCCTCTGAAATGAAAGCCAAGGACAAGAGGCATGTTTCAGAGGACCAGGTGGTTCAAACTACTAAAGACGGTGATTGTATAATTGTATTGCGGGAGAAGAATATGCTTATCTTCTTTTTTTTTTTTTTTGACAGAAGACATTTCAGCAAAAATCAAGCAGTAACTTAAGTTGCAAGTGACCTGCAGATCATGCAGTCCTCCATCCTGCTCAAAGCAGATTCAACTATATCAGTTTACTTCTAGATGAAGATTTCATGGCCAGTCCAATATTTGACCACCCTCATGGTGGAAAACAGTTTCTTTTTCTATTTGAAATTTTGTGTTTTGCTACGTGCACACATCACATCTCTTCCTGTCACTGTGCACCTTTGTAGATAGTCCATCTGCATCTGCCACCTATGTCAGCCACCTCATGTAGGTCCTGTGCTCCATCCATCTGCTCACGTAGGGAGCCCTCCTGGGTGCTCTCTGCAGCTTGGTCATGTCAACAAAGTGGACCCAGCCCTCCCAGTGGGTTCTGACAAGAGCTGGGTAGAGGAGAAAAGTGTTTTTCCCCGCTGTGCCAACTCTGTTGTGGTTCATACAGCATGATCTGTGGGTAACCACCTTTGCTGCAAGGGTTCACCTCCAACTGCTGTTGAACTGGTTGTGCATTGGGCTGCCCAGGTCTCCTGCAAAGCTACTGCTCTGGCCTTGTATGATACCATCCCTGGGAAGGGACATGGTATTTGCACTTGATGGGATTTGCATTGGCCTGTTTTTTTTCAACCTTCTGCATACCACATACAGGTCCTACCCCCAGCACATTGACTACTCTCCCTAAACTGTTACTGTCCAGAGACTTGCTGAAAGTGCACTTGCTCCCATCATTCAAGTCCTTAGTGAAGATGTTGAATAGTATTAATCTTTACATGGACCCTTGAGAGTTTTAATCTTAAATTACTTAGCAGGTTTAAGATGAGGAATCAATATGCTGCTCCATGTAAGTACAGGTGAAGCATAATATAAATGGCTGATTAAACTGCATGATGCCATCAGAGCCAGCTGGTTGCCAAAATATTAACACATTTCTAGTGACACGGCAGCAGTAAGTGTTTATAGGGAGTGAACAAAGGATGTTTCCTGCCTTTGCAAGACTCAGAGGAATCACCTGAACTTTTGGCAGGTGCTGGTTTGTATTTGTCATTCCATCAGATGAGCTGTGACATTTCTTTGTAGTTTACTAGCAAAGTATGAAATTGGATTTGATAGGGCTCCATGTGCTTGAGGTTGTTCTTTGCTGTTTGCTGCCTTCAGGGAAATGAAGGAAACTGTTTATCCCCACCCTGCCCAGCCGTTTTCCTCTCTCTTGGAAAGAACACAGATACACACACACAGCCCTTTCAAATGTTAGGCAACAAGTTGTTGCCTAACATACCAGTCCGAATTGTTCAAAGTTGCTTAGAGGGTTGAAATGGCACTGTTCTGCACCAAAAAAATGCAATTGTTTTAAGCAAAAAAGCGTTCCCTGTAAAATTCTCTAATAGAAAATCCCTCCACACATTTCCATGAATTATTTATACAAGCTTCAGGCTTGATATTTAGCTATGGGCAGAAATGGAGCTGTGACGGTTCTCACCGCTTTTGTTCCAAAGATACTGCTGGTTTAGCCCTCTCCAGGCTTAGACCTCAGTGCCAATTTCACCTATGTGAACAATCCATCCTGTAAACATCCCAGTGAAACCTTGACAATTTTGTGATTTGAGGTAAACTGGGTGAGTTCAGTGATCATTTGTGGCCTATCTAAGCTATGGAGTGTTATCTCCAGATGACTGACTTTGTTTTCCTTTTTAAAGCATTGCATGCCCCCAGACAACTGCATGCTGATTAAACTTTGTAGCATCACCAGCACCACTGGTCATGCCTTCAGGAATAACCACCCAACCATTTACCCATTCTTGTGGGAAAGTTTTGCCACCACCAACGTAAATGTATTTAAAACTAAAAGTTAATTTTTAAGTGAGAAATTTTCCTTGGCCCACTCTTGTACAAGGTTTTTGGTCTTGTTCTCTGTTCACCCTGCTGCAATAATCAAACACTAATTTGTCTTTTTAGCTTAGTAAAAGATGAGGGTAAGTGTATGGGATGCTTAAACTGTCATAGGCTGGCCAGCAAAGGAGTCAAAAAGGCAGCAGTGAAACATCCCAGTGAAACCTTGACAATTTTGTGATTTGAGGTAAACTGGATGAGTTCAGTGATCATTTGTGGCCTATCTAAGCTATGGAAAGAATGAAAAGCAAGAAAATTGAGAGAGATCCTGCAGATGCAGGTACCTAAGAATGGCCTTTTCTTCCTCACCACCAATACCTTGGATTTTTAACATTCTGCTCTGAGACTATCAAACTATGAAAGCTAATCCATATACAATTATGGAGAGTAAAGTTTTCTTTTATTTAGAGGGAAATACTAAATGCTGAGTAGATCTGTGAGTAGTGTTTCTTGCATGCATTCAAGGTTGTTTAGGTGTGTGGTTCAAGACTGGAATTTGAGGAATGTCAGGTGTGTGGTAGGTAGGTAGCCATATCTCAGTGGGGATATGTGTGCACTCATACAAACAGAAGTGTTTCTGTGTAAGCTGCTCTCAGTCTGGTTTGGTGTGTCCACAGTACCTCCTGGCATTATATACCTATTGGACAATTGCAGTGAGATCTTATTTCATACCACCTCAGCCACAATTTCATGCGATAAAAAAAAGCTTACTTGCAACTTTAGAAGGTTGAATAATTACATCACTTGGTGTAGAGAAATGCAATGGTAGGTATCCGAAATGCAATTTGAGTTGATAATACATGGTATTCAGTTCTCTTCATGTTCATTGCCTCAGCAATAGCTGTGGCTTTGTAGAAAGTCTGAGTTGTCCTAATTTTTGTCAGACTGGATTACATCCGTGGTCTGAATGACAATTGGACAGGGCTTAGAATGTGTGGAGTATGTCAGCGATGCATTTTAGAAATAAATAATGTGTAGCACTCTTCCAGTAAACTTTAATTCTATTATATAAAGGTAATACATCTCAATACACTAAAGCTGGAAGCAAATGACTTCCAGCACTTAAAAAGGCATGGGCTGTCACACTTCGTGGCGGTTTAAAAGCAGCCCTCATGATTTGGTAAACCTGATTAATCAGAAACGACCTTCAATAAACTGTTTAGTGTTTAACATCTGCATGTATTGATTTAATTACCCTATTAACTTGTTTATTAAATATATGCTAATAACATCTCATTTGCCTGTTGCAAGATGTTTAAGAATATTAACTGTGTATTAAACAATAGACCAGAATTAACAACTTGTCTCAGAAGACTGTGAAGAGGCACTAAGTAGCTTCAAATCCTACTCTAGGGCTATCATCATCCAAAGAGCTGCTTATTGTTGACTCAATAAGCAGCTACCTGGAAAAACGGAACTCTTTCCTTTCTGTTGCTTGCTCCCCATTCATTTTTTTTTTTCAAAGGAAGCAGAGAGATGTGCAGAGATGTAATGAGAAAATATTAAGTGCACAACTGTAGACCATGCAAGCAGGGAAATAGCATCAATTTGTAGGTGATTATGTATCTCCTCAAAATGTTGGAATTGAAAACTGTCCTACTTTGCTCAGTGTTTTGGGCAAGTACAGCAGAATGTGCACATGAAGGGAATAAGATGTTATGAGAGGTAACGTATTGTGTTGATGTTGGAAGGAATGCGATTCTTCAATTTCCTCTTCTTTGTTCTAGTGCGCTGCTACGTAATACACAACACTGATTTTTTTTTTTAAGTAGGCAATTTCCTCTTCTCTCCTTTCTGTAGCAGAGTGTGCACCAAAAGTATCTCTGCTTTCTGTCTGAGGTTGAGATGGAAAATGGCAATGATATGCTGCAGCTTTCCAGCATGGTGGCAGCAAGAATTATTCCTGTTGTGTGTAAATGAGACTTGGGTTATATATGGGAACTGTTTTCCACATCAGAAATAGCTTCAATTATCTGGAACGTGCATGCAAATATTCATTTTTTCTAGACAGTGAACCCAGTTGACTTTGTAGTAAATCAATAGCCTGCCCCAGGTTGTACCTGGGTATGACTTCGGTGTGCTGCCTGAGTGAAAGCCCTGGAATGCTTCAGTTATGTACGTGCTGAGCAGTACGAGTTCCTGTCATTTCTCTCCTCTGTGTAAGGCTGCACAAAGCTTCATGAAATCATGTTGCCTTGCTCAGAAGCAAGCTTACAAGGCTGTTAAAAGCAATTTCAAGTACAAGATCAGCCTATACCAATCTACTCTTCTCCAGTATCATGTACTTTTCATATCTGTTTAAAGGAAATTGGTATCTTTATTAATTCTGTTGAAATTCCAAATGGTTTTCCTTGTATTAATGAGAACTAGGAAACTCATCCTTGAGACACTTTTTTCTCCTGATTTTTTCCTGAGTGTGGAGGGGGAATATTCTCAGACTCAAAAGCATATTGTAATGGGATTTAAAAATGAGTAATTAGGTGTCTTATTTGGTTTTTTGTTTTCAGCTTTTTTTCTTACCAAATAGCTTGCAGTATGAAGACAAGAACTCCAGATGTTAAGAACTTGAGTTTCTAGTACGCTGGGGAAGTTAGGATGAGTGATCAAGAAACTGACGAAAATAAGGGTTCTTTGTAGCACTATCATAAAGGATGAACTCTTGTCTGCTCACACATAATATATTTAGTTCCCAGTCTTTCCTAATTTTGAAAGCCGTCTCTTGAAACCTCTCCCAAATCAAGAGTATCTGAAGGGCTGAGGTAGCAGATTACAGTGATCTTATAAATACCTTTATTTATGCAGGAGTTTGTGCTCATATGTGCCCTAAAGGGTGATGGGTTTTTTGGATTTTTTTTTTTGGTTGGGCTTTTGGTTGGGTGTTTTGTTTGTTTGTTTTTGTTTTGTTGGGTTGTTTTTGGTTTTTTGTTTTTTTGGGTTTTTTTTGGGGGGGGGGGGGGGGGGGTTTTTGGTTTGTTTTT
>JAVSBS010004779.1:10031-26792 GCA_033124195.1 Coracias cyanogaster | reverse complement strand
ACCTCGGTGAGCTGATGTGCGTCGACGCATTGGATCGCAACGAGTCCGCTGGAGCTCACTACCGCGACGACCACCTTATTTAATGCTTTATTTCCTTCATGACTTATTGTTGTCTGCCTTGACCTCAGTTTGAGACTTTAGGCCTTGGCAACAGTGAAATCAGATTAGGTTAACTACCATATTGTTTAAAAACCACTAGACTGAGAAGTACAGAAATCTTCAGTGTAGCTTTCTAACAAGATTTTTAACCAAAAATAAAACTGACATATGGTCTTGAAAAAAAATACTTTATTGTTCCACTCCTTACTGCTACAATAGCATAAAACTTTCAGTGAATTTATGATTTATACTTCAAGGTTAAAAGCCCCTGATTCATCCTCAGCACCACCTGTTAATGTCAAGGGCTTAATAAATTCTGCATTTATCCAGTTGATTGTTGGCAACCAATAGGTTCATTTCTTAAAAGTTATAGTGTAGAGATTATTCATCTTACCATAAATTACTATCTTGCGTGTAATATAAGTGTAAATTCTTCAATAACCCCCCAAAAATCTCGTGACAAATTCTGCTTTGTTATTCCAGTGCAGCTGCAGGGTTCCATTGCCCTGACATACCTGAGAGCAGAACCTGGGTACCAGCAGCTGCTGGCACTGCTTAAAGGCAGAAATCCCCTGGATTTCCAGCACTTTTTTACAGTACATTTTAGAAAAATTAGTGAACAATCTAGAGGGAAGAAGTTAGTAAACTGAGTTATAAGAGACAAGTGTGTATTAAGGAGAACTGCATTTTAGAGTTCAGGAGAAATTTTTATCAAGTGTTAGTGTCTTCAGTGTCACTAAAAGCAGAGAGGAATGCTCAAAGACTAATTTTAAAACTAAATAAAAGTGATTACCAGGTTCTGTAACCAGGGCTTGAAAACACTAAAGTCCTGTTGTTAGAGGCCTGATGCTGCTGTTATGACTCCAATCTTGCAGTAGTCTCAAGTTGGCAAAGTGGATGAGCTCTCCTAGCCTCACCCTAAAAAAATCAGCAAAATAGACATTTTGGGTAATGAAGCATTGTCTTCTCCCTGACCCCTCAACTTTTAATTTTGCTTTATGGTTCAGAACTGACTTTTTTCCCATGTGTTCCCTCTTCCTGCTATGGGTTATATGGTAAGGGAATGTTGTAATTAAGTCATGAATGCACTTTCTTTTCAGCTGGGGCTGTTGTGACATTCCTTCAGTAGTAGGCAGTGCCTTTTAATTGACGCACAATAGACTCAGGATCTGAAGTGATGGAAATTCTGTCACTGATTCCCTCATTCATTGCAGGCTAAAGTGGTGAGCTGGGTGCTAAGACCCAATGAGCTGACATTGTTGGGATGTAGGGTTTTTTCTAATTAATAGATTTGATTTTTTTTTTAGTATCAGTGACTGGACATACCTAAATGAAGTCTGTCTTCTGTCCAGTGATAATTTCTTAACAGACTGGACAAAGTAAATGTTTTCACCTGCAAGACCCTGGGCATTGTGTGAGGCACACACACTCCATCTTGGACTCCGTTGTTGGGCTATCGGCACCTTGTGTTTTTTGCAGCATGGTGCTGCAGCTTCTCTGTGGCTGTTGCTAGAATGTAGACAATCAGCTCTGTGTTGGAGGTTGAATGTAGCAAGCTGTCCTGACAACATGCAAAACCCGCTCAGATATAGAAAACAAATACCAATCAAAAAGCTCACCCAAGCAACCCTGTTAAGGAATGGTGTACAGTATGGGTGCACTGGCATTCTCTGCCCCTCTGCTTTGAATGCTACACCATGCCAGGAGGCCTGCCTTCTGAGATGATGCTAAATGCACTGGCTGTGAAAGTAAATGCTTGCAGAGAGAGGAGCCGCAAGAGATATGTTACAGAAAATATGATCGTACATAGACTAGATAAGGGCACCAGCGTAGATACTTAGGGTCTGCAGAGATTTCCTGTGAAAAACAGCACAACACTCACTGTTTCAGTGAATAGCCATCCCTGCAGAATCATGGATGGTTACATGGCAACTTGGCAGCATTGCTATGGTTCTGGTTTGCCCTGTGCCGTTAAACTATTAAAGGCTGTACAGTTTCTTGTTGGTAAGAACTTTTCCCATTTTATTATTATTCTTCATCCTTTTTGTTTTCTTATGGTGCACCTCTTGGTTTCATAGTTCTTTAGGGGAGAGGTACTGTGTCTTCTAGTCTGTTGCCATAGAAACACCCAATTAGAAGAGTAATTTGAAGCAATTCAGACACAGATGCCAAAATTCCTAAGGAGGAAGGGGAGGGGGAAAAGGGAGAAGATTTGGGCTGGCAAAATGCAAACAACATTGCCTGTCTTCTGCCAGCTATTTCCTAACACTCATCTGTAAACTCATATCTGACTGTACATCTTGCACCCATTTGGTTTGTGCTACATCTGTAATGCATTTTAAAAATATAATTGAGTCTGGTGCTCAGCATATGTGATGTTAATGCTTGGAATGTGAGAATTTTTTGTTGTTGCATTGCTTCTTTCATATGCTTTTTATCAGACAGTGGCCAAGGCCATTGAGATCAAAAGAGGACGGGAGAACTGAGACACGTCCCTCTTGCCAATCCCTCACGTATGAAAAAGACTTTTTTTTTTGTCCTTGCTTTGACACAAACAGGATTACTCAAGTAACTGTGATTCAATAGATCTCAAACCATTTATAAAGACAAAAAGACTCTAAAATGTTCCACTGAGTCATTTTTCTGGTAGTTGAATGATTAGGTGATCAATCTGTATTCCTTTGGCCAGCTGGAGACAGTCAGGAATTGAATCCTACTAGAAAAGAAGGGAAAGAAAAATGAATGAGGCAAAAATAGCAATGTATCTTTTCTCATAGGTGCAAAATCTATTGTCTGTATATATAGAAATGTGTTCCTACCCCAAGAATCATCTCTGTATTTAAAAGTGCTAGTGCCCTTCACATAGGAAAGGGGATGAAAATTTAAATGTCATGGGATGTTAAGCTTTGCTCATACATGTAGAAA
Organism: Coracias cyanogaster; assembly: GCA_033124195.1. Classification (NCBI taxonomy): domain Eukaryota; kingdom Metazoa; phylum Chordata; class Aves; order Coraciiformes; family Coraciidae; genus Coracias; species Coracias cyanogaster. The sequence continues at coordinate 23,768 of JAVSBS010004779.1, read as the reverse complement.
TCTCTACTTTAATATGATCACAGCTTGCACACATGACTTTAATTTCTGTTTTCTCATACACTGATGGGACTTTTTCAGTATTTTCTTTACTAAGTATAGTCTAGACTGACCAGAAAGCTCTTTACTTTCCCTCCCGATTCTTGGTCTGCCTTCCAAGACTCACAACAAAAAAAAACCAAACCAAACAAAACATTCCCCCTTCCCCGAAAAAGCCACCCCAAACCAAACAAAAGTCCACATAAAGCCCACCCTCAAAGCCCCACTTTCATCAGGCATGCTTTGGTGCAGAAACATGGTAGAAATCTGGCCTTCTGTAGGGAAGGCAATTGCAGAAGCAAGCTAATATTCATGGCTGATTTCTACTCAGATCTTCAGCAAGATAATCAGGGTGGACACTGGAAACCTTTTGGCTGGCAGCCTTCCAGCTTTCTGTGGAGGCAGCAGCAGCTTCAGGTATATTCCCATTTGCTCTGCCTCTGCAGCCCTTTGTGCAGCTGAGCGATTAGATCGGTGCTGTCTAGTAGCTTTCCTTCCTCTTCTAGTTGTCTAACAAGCTGTGTACGGCTTGATTGTCAAAAGTTTGTGCAGTGATTGATGTATCACTCTTCCTGGGGAAATGAATTTGGAAGTACCTGACATGGGGATCCCAACCCAAAGAGCCAGCGTAGATACCACCAACTGATTTTACAAGTTTTTCTGGCAACCTTTAATGAATCATTGTGTGGTCATGTTGAAAGGGCCTGGTTTGGATTCCCTCTGTGCTGCCTGGGTACCTGCTCAGTGATAGAGGGGTTGCACTTGAAGCATGCAGGTTGAAGTCAGTTAATGACAGCACCCTTAGATGCCTAAGGAAGAGAGCAAGAGCTCTGTAACCTGTATATTGGAGTGTCTCAACCAAGCCGACCATTCTTCGATGCTTCACTCATCCTACCTCTAAACCTCCATGAGAATGAGATGATTTAGACAATATTTTTAAAACCTTAGAAACTTGAGAAAATTGTTTCTGACTATTCAGGAAATTCTGGTGCTTATGGGGGAGAAAAGCCTTGGGGGAGGAGACAGTGGTTTTATGGTGGTTCTTAACACTGTTGTTGAGTTAGTACATGTTAAAGAATTTACTTGCAATTTTTGTTCAGCTGGTGAGGAATCTGGGTGGTTCCTGGGCTAATATAGAGTGGGGAGAATAATCTAGGAACCTCAGTGGAAAAGTGATTTGTTCTGTGTGTCCTTACAGCAAAATGGTCACCAGGTTACCAAAGAGCATCATCTTTCCATGGCATCTTGAGACATATTTAGGACATTAGGACTTAGCAAAGCAACTGCTGCAGTGCCTTCTTAGGCATGTTGTTACTCTTTGCCACACTGTCAAACTGCAGCATTTGTGAATATTTTAGATCTGACAGACATCTCATAATTTATAAAGCTGCAGTGGTTTGGGCCTTCAGGAGATAGTTTGTGGGTTACTAAAACTTTCCAGACACATTAATTATGGAGAGTAAAGACAATATAGTTTAATATTTGAGATTCAGTTAGTTGAATTGGAAATGTTAGAAGAATCTCTTGTTGACTACCTTTGCCAACCAGGCGTGTGTTGCATTTAACCTCAGGGGAAGCAAGAATGCTATATGAGCTTATATAATGTAGTGTTGCAAGAAAGCAAATTCTTTGTGTTGCTGAATGAAGAGTAGACTATAAAGCCATCATCCAGGTTGAGCAATAGGTGGTTTGTGATTAAGGCGTTTCTGCCATTTTGCTGTAGAAAAGATGGGAGATCGGTCTCTTTCTTTTTAGCTTGTCATGCAGATTTTCCATAGAACAGGGTTTTTCAGCATTACCTTGGTGGAATGAAGAGTCTTAAAAAATGAAGCAAACAAGAAACTAAGAAACAAACCCAATGTGCCCTAAAAAAAAATAATTATTAAAAACTCTCATTCAAAAACATCTGCAAGAAACATGGAATGAACCAGCAAACTTAAGATCTTCTCTTAAAGGAGACTAACAATATCATGCTTAGCACCACGTTTTAATGTGGTGTTTATTTATATACCACATTTATGTGGATATTTGTGCATATAGGCCCTTATTAGCCAGCAGCTCTCATTAATATAGAGCACTTGAGTGAAGTGTTAACTAGTGTGTGTAGTTAATTAGATATAAGCATCTAATGGACCCCTGTTAACAGTTGCTTCTTATTAAATGGTTATCTCTATTACAGCAACATGTTGCTACAGTTTTCTTTCAATGCTAGAGTTACAATATATGTATGAAAACTCTGTTTGTTGAGTAAATTTCAGGTGTACTTTGCCATATGTCTTAAGAGAACTTGATGTCAAGTTTGGCTTAGTTGCTTCCAATAATAACTGTAGCTAATGTCGTTGGTGTTCTTGGCCAATGGTTATGATTTTCTTAATGTGTTGAAGTCTAGACTGGACATGGAGAAGCTGAAGTGCTACCAGCCTGAGCAAGTAACTTTGCCTATCACAAAGTTTCTTTTTAATATCCCTATATTTAGTATGGACAGCTGATGTAGCTTGGCATTAGAGAAGTTTTTTGAAGGCATTACCTTGTTATGCTCAGCTTTTTTGTGTGCTCTTTAAGTACTTCTAAATTTACAAGAAAAATATAGTTTCTGGTCTTGATGCCACACCTGTGGTGAAGCAGGAACTGGGAAATACTTTCATGTAGTTCGGCCAGCCAAAATTTGCAAAAACACACATCTTCCAGAGAAACAACCCATTAAATCATAAAAAGTAAAGTACCGGCTATGACTAGAACTTTCTATAAATGCTGCTGTTCTGTGTGATGCATCTTCTTGGAGGCAAGTACTCATTTTTCTGCTTGTGGATCTTTAAGTCTTTGCATATGTATGGCTTAAGCCATATCGCATGAGCTGCCTGCTTCCGGCGCCTTCCTTTTTATCAGCAAGGGTTGTGCCAGTGTCAGTCTTCCAAGTTTGCTTTTTCCCTTCCTGGTATTCTGATTAACTACAGCTCTGCTGGGTTTGGGGTTTTGTTGTTTTTGTTGGGGTTTGGGGTTTTTTTTGTGTGTTTGTTATTGGTGTTTTCATAATGGAAAGTTTATGGCCTAAAATTAATTGCTAGATGATTTTATTTGGTAGCAGTGATTTTCTGCAAACTTCCCATGCAATTTTGGGAGGCCCCCCAAAACTTTATTGTGCTGTATTCATTAACTCTTTTGTCTGCTTTTATGGCTGCAGCATTCTTTTGTGGGCTCATTGTTATTAAATGAGTGTTCATTATTAAGTTAGTTTGGTTTTTGTAAAAATATTGTATTTAAACAAAAAAATTGCTTTATGTAATACCCTGTAGTAATGATCTTCTTGTCCTCACTTCTAAGGACAAGTGAGGAAAGCAGCAGGAGCCAGACTCTGAGGTCTGACTTTGAACTTGTATTTTAGCATCTGGTTTTAGGATTTGATCCTAGTGAATTTTCACGATGTCCTGCTTCCAAGACTGTCTTTCAAATCACCTCGTGCTGGTTTTCCTCTATTCCCATTGACATGAGTGAGAATATCCTTAAGCCTTCTCTGAATCTGGAGTGGTATGAGGAAATAAATTATGAACAAGACTTCTAGAACAGGAGTCTTAAGCTTGTTGCAGCCATTTAAAACCGCGTACACACCTAATTTATCTCTAGGATGATCTTATTTAGCATGTGCCCACTGTTTACTTACTGTGGAAAAATTTAAGAAATAGCAAAATGTGTCCTAAGTAATGAGCAGATACAGTCCTACATACCAACAATAAACCAGAATTATAATAGTAGGAAGCATGAAGTTTAAAACAGCCTAAAATGGATTTTGAGGGAAAATTTGTAGATTGTCAGTTCTTGAACTCTATCCTTTGTCCTCAAAGCATTTTTTGCAGGTGCTGGAAAAGTCATTGATTTTATCTGATGAGTGACGGTTTTTATTTTAAAAAGTCACATGTTAGAAAAGCAGGCGCCACTAAATAAGAAGACTTGACAGTTCCATCTGTAATGTTTTTGCTGGCAAAGTAAATCAGATATTGTTCCAAGGGCTGTACAACGCATGCTGCAAACCTCTAACACTGGAAAGAACTTGAGAGTTTAATGTGTTCTGGCTTCACGTTACATAAACAGGGGTCCCCATGGTCCTATATTGATTGGGCTTGTGTTCCACCACTGTTTTTGTGGGTATATGCTAGCCCATAAAATCACATTTTTGTTTTTGCCTGCCAACTCTCTTCTATTGCTTTGTCTATTAGGCTGCAGTGGTAAGTGCTACAGCTGGTGTGCTGAGAGATCCAGAGCAGAACAGTCAGACCACTAAATTTCAGGCTGATGAGCCTGGGAGAAACCCTTGCAATTTGATAGTACAATTAAATGTGTCATGAATTGTCAGAATCACTTTATGCTATTTTGAGAATGACTGCGTATCCCCTGGTATCAGCACAGGCTAACATCACAAGCAGTACTAATACTTTGCAGCACATCTCTAGCAGACATAGACCTAATAAAACAACTACTGTTTGTAACCCAGGGGTAGTCAGATGGGGAGAAGACCCTGAAGTGAAAGATCACGTTTAGTATACTCCAGTTATTTAATCTGGTCCCTCTCTTAGCCTTCAACTTTTAAGGTGTTTTTTAGTAAAACTTTTCACCATCCTTGTATGTGAGTGTAGAACATGAAGTTCTGGTGATATCAGGAAGCCTTCCTCATTTTCTTGAACTGGTTGACATTTGACTACACTGTAGGATTTAGGAAGTCATCAGACTTCTAGGAATTTTTTTTTTCTATATCAAGCAGCAGGTAAACTGACATAATAATCCTTGTACAAAGGGACTGCAGCTTCTGTTGTCAGTTTATGCAGTTGTGTGAGGTGTTTAGGCTTCATTAAAATACTGATTTAAAATAAGGATGTCAGACACGTGTGGTGAAGGACTCTGCAAACTGGCATTTGTAGACTCAGGATTCAGTTTATGTGGCCTTCTGCTACTTCCTGTCACATATCACTACATCTACAGGTATATCTACATCTCTTTGATGGGGAGAATAGATTCAGATGACATATAAACAATAATTTTTTTACTATGAGGGTGATGAAACACTGGGACAGGTTGCCAAGAGAGGTGGAAGATGCCCCATCCCTGGAAACATTTAATTCCCTGTTTCCCATTTGAACACTTCAGCTGCAGATCTTCCTGTGGTGTGATGTGTTGAGCCTTAGCTGTGTCTGCAGCACTTTCTACTAGCCTGTGCCCACCTGCACAGTTAGTTTGATGGTGAGGATCAGGCTACACTTGTATGCAGGGCTTAAATTTAGTAGGAGGTGACAGGGTGAGGAAAAAGGACATCTTTTTATTAACCTTTCTTTGACTGTCACCAGTGTACTAGTGAACAAGGTACTGATAACTCCAGTTTTACTGCCGAGGAGTGAATGAGAGTGAGCTTATTTTTCCTAGGTAATGAAATAATCCTCTTGCCTTCAGCTGTTGCTGATGTGTAAGTTGTTATGGCTAGCGGGCTCATTCCTCTGTAGATTTCCCTGTACCAGTCTCATTAGGACTTTATCACAAAATAATCAGTTTGTGCTTTCTCTTTGTGAATGGGAAAAATGCACCAGTCAGTGATTTTTTTATTTTTTTCCTTCCTATCTCCAGCTTCTGTCCTCTTTGGCCTGTTAGCACAGCACACGGGAGTGCTGTGAAAAGTGGAAGTAATGATTACTGAACAGAACTGGACAGAATTTGACATGCTGTTCTGCCACAAGTTAAGCAAAGATTCACCAGGGCTGTTTGTGTGGAAATTCTGAACAGTGCATCTTAGCACTGTGTCAAGGACCATCCCATGATGTCAAACCTTTCTTAAACATCTGCTCTCTTTTAAGGAAAGGGGATTTTATTGACTCTGTGGAGTTAGTGCAACCATACTAGAGTGAGGTGATACCCACGCAAAACTGAACCAAGACAATGTTATCTGAGTGCAAGGGGAAGATGCCTATTAGTAAAACAGTTGCTTATGCAAACTGTAGAAACATAAACATTGGAATTATTTTAAAGGGAGTGATTCTAGCATATTTGTGCCCTCTGGACTTCTAGACCTTGAAATAAAAGCCTTTCATTCAGTGACTGTCGTGACTTTTATGATGGCAAACAGCTGAGAGGCCAAGAACTGGCATGCATTTAGTCATAAATCCTTTGAATTTATTATAATTGCCTTTATCTTGCATATACCATTCAGGTGTACTTATAACTGAACTTCAGAAAATTAACATTTGTGTAAATTTTATTTGCAATATTAATTCATTTCGTGTGAGCTGACAGGAAGCTATGTAGATGTTTCCTAGGTCATCTACCACATCTAGTATTTGTAGAGATGCTGTTTGCTCTCTGGTTCCTTTTTTTACCAAGGATTACATTACAAAAGTCATCATTCTAAAGAAAAAGGCACTTTTTTAGAATTTGAGAATAAGGGTATTCCCGTGTTTTGAGCTCATTCTCTGGTGATATAAGTAAGATCCTTCTAACAATTGCTCTAGTTAATAAATGTCGTGTGTCCCTGGAGGGAGCGCACTGGGTAAGGAACAACTAACCATTGCCAGGTTAGCTCTCTGTAGTCTAAGGCAACGCTTTCACTCACCCTTTTCTGTCTGTGGCACTTACTGTCACAGGATCAGAAAGTGGCAAATGTACTGGGGTCCCTACTGTGCTATGTAATACAAGTGAGTGTGTTTCCCGAACGTTTTTTAATTCATACGGGAAAGGCAAAGCTGAGACAACAAAAACATCCACAGTAAAATCTCCATTGCATATAGTTTTCTTAATGATTAGCACAGTTAAAGATCCTGTCTCTGGTTGTTGATATCCTTATAGTGACTCCTATTGCTTCCTGCCTTTATTTGCCGCATCTTGGAGGGTTTGTATGTGACAGCGTGAGGATGCGGAGCGGGACAGGCCTCCGTGTGAAACATGCAGTGTAAAAACCTGGGATGTGTTCAGTTCTGGGGGATTTAAAGTGTCTTATTTCTACTTCTAGCTTCCATAACCTTGGCAGATCAAAGCTTTATTTAATACCTGTTGAAATACTGTAAAATAATTTTTAACTTATAATTTCACTGTAATACAACTTTACACTATTTTAAGAGCTGTGTTGGACACTTTATGCTGGGAAAGTGTCCAACACTGTGTCTTTGGACACTTCATTCACCCAAAATTCTCCTTGGACTAATCCTTATGCATGTAGTCTTAACATGCTCTTTTCACATGCATCCTACAGCTGATATCAAAGGCGTTATAGCTAAGCTCTGCCATAACATTGTCAATTCCTTATCTGTATGTTGCCTAGAAAATAACTAGATGTTAAATTTGAAAATAAAAGTATTTTACAATTTATGTAATTATAATCTGGATAAGTAATTATATAATAATATTGATTATTGCAACACATTCAAATATATTGTTATGCAGTGCTATATAATAACTTAAAATACATTGTTAAAGAAAAATATTTTTATATAACAATGCTTGGGGGCATTTCCACTGTTATTTCATTTAGTTTTGCCAGGCAGGTTAAGTCTGTATTTAGTTGAGTTAAATGCATTGCAGGAAAACTATCATTTTATCATGATCTGAAGCAAATGGAGGGATCCCTGAATATGAACTGTTTATTTTTACCTCAGTTCTTGGAGGGAGATTTTTGTCTTAGGAACAGAAGGGTGTTAGGATTGCTTTAAATATGCTTCTGGTACATGTTTTGTGTACTAGACGAGTAGCACATTTTATATGAGAACATATGAAACTGAACATCCACTGAACATCAACAATACAAGAGGTAAATATTCCACCAGTGTCTTGCAGGACAGGAGTACAGCAATGGAAAGAAGTGAGACATGAAGAAAATACTAGCCTGTTCCACTTTTTTTTTTTTTTTTTTTTTTTAAAGGAGCAGAGAGACACACCACCCAAACCTCAACCCCCCAGATACAATTAATACAAGGTGGAGTTCAAAAAAAGACAGATTGAGGCTGAGTGATACCTGTCTTAAAACTATACTGAATTTTGGATGAATCTTCTCTTCCCCAGCATGTGAGTCAGAGACTACTTTGGATCACAAGCACGTGAGCTGTCAAGTTAGAACAGTGTGGGTTGTAGGAAGCCTCTCATTTTCATAGTATTATTTGGGTTTCTCGCTGGCCACTTAATCTGTACAGCTTTGTTGAATGGAATATACAGTGCTTAGCGTGGTTGGTCACCATGTGCAAAACAGACCATGCTAAAAATGATAGAGATGATCTAGAAGTAACTGATCCACTTTCCAGGAAAGGCTTGTAATTGTGGTGAAGAGTTTCACAACTAAGCTTGGTGTGCACTTCCCTTTTGCAAAGTGGAGGAGCAGGACTTCTAGCAAGCACTTTTGGCCCCGCTGCTACATTGGGTCAATTAGTCGCAGCATAGTGGCAGTAGCAAAAGTTGTCTAAGATGGGCATCATCTAGTTCTGCCTTTATTTGGTTGGTTTTTTTTTTTCAAAATGTGACAATTTGCTCTTATGAATAAGCACTAAACATTTTTTTCTACTTGCTTGTGGGACTCTGCCCCACTGAAAACACAAAACGGAAGCACAGCATCTTATCATTATATCTGCTGGTGTGGCTGGGTGAAGCAGCTGGCTGCAATCGTTTGATGCTACAGAGAACAGGCCCAGCTGTAAACCAGCTGGAAATCTGCACAGCAGCTCTTGCTGCTGCACACCCAGAAGGCTCTAGTTATATCATCAGCAGCCAAAAGCACTATTAGAGAAGTCTTTCCATTTCTGGAATGATACTTCTGCCCAGCTTATAAAGTAGTTTTGTTATGTGGGTGTCCTCCCCAGGGACTATGTGATCTGGAGCTTGGCCCTTGTAGGCCAGACCTAACTCAGAGATGCCAAGCAAGGCAGTATCTGGGTTTTGGAGCTTAGAGAGTAAACTGCTCAGTGTCTCAAACGCTCCTCCATGTTCAAGGACACAAAGTGATGATTACTAGTACAAATAAATGTTCCAGCTCTAGGTCAGTGTTCTCATTTCTCCTAAGGATATTTATGGTCAGAACAATTAATCATTTAAGCAGTCAAACTGACAGCAGTTGTTTGACGGAGGAAATCACACAAGGAAAGAAAAGTTGGCAAGAGATTGTGGGAATACTGAAGTGGCCTTCTGCACTGTTGGAAGTGACAATTTTGTTCATTGTTTTCCTTGGACCGCCCTTTATCTTCTCACTAGTCAGCTGGACAGCTTTGTGCGTGCTGTGTTTCGGGAAGGTTGGGACGAAGGGCCACGTGATGATCACACAATTGTGCATGGACCTTCTGCTCCTGTGTTCTTGCCATAGAACAAAAAGGCTATTGTTTCCAGCCTCATAATAAAGCAGGAAAAAATCACAAAGGTCTTTCCTCTAGATAGAAGGCTGGCTAAGCAACAGGCAGGAGAGAGCTAGCTAGGAGTTTATTTGTTGGAAATTACTTCTCCAGTTTGTGTTTTTATTTCATCATGCTTTAGTGGCGGCTGGAGATGATCTTAACACAACTGTGAAATCAGGTAGGGTAGATCTCTGACTGAGGTGATGATACCAGTAGCTTAGCACTGGAAACTGTATTTACAATCATTAAACACCCGTGGAGGAGCAATCATGCCTTTGTGTATGTGCATTCCTCTGTCAGATTGAGGAGGCTTTAGACGCATGTTAGGAGCAGTATACATCAATAAGGAAATATTTAACGACTTGCCAAAGTAGAATAAATAGTACACATTAGTCCTTTCTGGGAGGCAGGTTCTGATAAAGTGGGTTATGAAGCCTCTTCTAGGAAAATCCACTCCTGAAAGGTGTTAATGGAACAAAATACTTCAAATGTCAAATCCAGTTTTTATGGGTCAGCACAACTCTGAAAAGAGTGGCTGGGGTCTCTCTCGGTCTCTCTCGGTCTCTCTCGGTCTCTCTCGGTCTCTCTCGGTCTCTCTCGGTCTCTCTCGGTCTCTCTCGGTCTGTCTGTCTCTCATTTAATGTCAGACTTAGTCTGCTCTCACCCTGTCTTGGTTCAAAGGGGCTATGTGGCAGGCTTGAGCAGTGCTGCATGTGGAGAAATGTAATTTATGGTATGGGAGCTTCTAGGGTCACCTCCAGGTGGTGAGATTGCAATTTCACTAATGATCTACATGTTGGAAGCAGATACAGAAACTACCTTTCTACATCTGGCCTCCTGCCATTGCAAGTTTGGATTCTTACTGGGTCTTTCCCTGCTGTCAGTAGCATTGTCTAATGTTGACCCCATGCTTGTATTAGCAAAATGTAAACCCATGTTACTCTTAATATATATATTGATAGATACACACACATATAGAAAGTATTATATAAATAAGGAAATAATTATTCTATAATTTCTTGTACAAACATTTGTATGTTTCCTTGTAGACACTTCCCTGTCTATCTGAAAGCACTTGTGGCTTTAATCAACTGCCCAACAGGTAATGTGGTCTTCAGAAGTGCCTGTATTTAACAGCTGTTAACAGTCTGCCTTCTGGCAGAAACTATATTTTATTGAATGGCTTGCACTAGCATGGCAGGAGGTGACTTGTTCCTAAAGATTACCTTCCTTCTTAAGCAGGAGGCTAAGTTGTCTGATATCTCCATATGGCTGCTGTTGCTTCATTGGACTGCTAGAGAGGTTTATGCAGATGAATAATGAGTTCTGGTGTCACTTCCACCCTTACCTGGAGAGTGACTTGTGCATGCCATCAGCCCTGCTGACTCCTCAGGACAGATAGTTATTTTATGGACAGAATTTATGACAGTGCCCTTATCGACCAGGAGAGACAACAGGACAGCCTTCCTCTTATCCTTCTCCATTGTTGCAGGGTGAGAGTGGGCAAGCTTTCTATCTGAAATGGAGACAAAAAGTGCTGCATATGGGCAACAAAACGCTAGAAATATCTGCTTACTCACTTCCTTTCAGTGAGAAAATATGTCTTCCTTTTTTTCTTGTGTTTTTGACAGCTATTGAATGTATAAGACTGGCAAAGGGACAGCAGCACAAACTGGGCACATCATATATTGTCCAAAGAATCTTAGAATGGTTTGGGTTGGAAGGGACCATAAAGATCATCCAGTTCCAACCCACCCTGCCATGGGCAGGCACGCCTTCCACTAGACCAGGTTCTTCAAAGCCTCATCCATCCTGGCCTTGAACACTTCCAGGGAGAGAGGCATCCACAGCTTCTCTGGGCAACTTGTTCTGGTGCCTCACCATCCTCACAGTGAAGAATTTCTTACTTACATCTAATCTAAATCTACCCTCTTCCAGTTTAAAACCATTACCCCTCATCCTATCACTATATTCTCTCATATAGAGTCCCTCCCCTTCTTTCCTGTAGGCCCCATTTAAGTACTGGAACGCAGCTATAAGATCTCCCTGGAGCATTCTCTCCTCCAGGCTAAACAACCCCAACTCTCTCAGCATGTCCTCATAGTGGAGATGCTCCAGCCCCCGATCATCTTTGTGACCCTCCTCTGGACACATTCGAGCATGTCCATGTCTTTCTTACTCTGGGGGGCCCCAGAGCTGAACACAGTACTCCAGGGAGGATCTCACAAGAGCAGAGTAGAGGGTTAGAATCACCTCCCTTGACCTGCTGGCCACACTTCTTTTGATGCAGCCCAGGATGTGATTGGCTTTTACGGCTGTGAGTGCACGTTCCCAGGTCATATCCCAGTTTCTCATCCACGAATACCCCCAAAGTTCTTCTTTGCAGGGCTGCTCTGAATACACTCATCACTCAACCTGTATCCATATTTGGGATTGTCATGATCCAGGTCCAGGACCTTATACTTGGCCTTGTTAAACTTCATGAGGTTTACGTAGGCCCACCTGTCAAGCCTGTCAAGGTCCCTGTAGATGGCATCCCTTCCCTCTCAAGTGTCAGCCACACTACTTAGCTTGGCTTCGTTCACAAACTTGCTGAGGGTGCACTCAATCCTACTGTCCATGTCCCCAGCAAAGTTGTTAAATAATACTGGTCGCAATACGGACCCATGAGAGACACCATTTGTCACTGGTCTCCGCCTGGACATTGAGCAGTTGGCTGAAACTCAGGGAGTGCGTTCAGCCAGCCGATTCCTTATCCACTGATGGTCCATCCATCAAATCTATGTGTCTCAATTTTAGAGACAAATATGTTGTGCAGGACAGTATCAAACGGTTTCAAAGAAGCAGGTGTAATATGGGATGGTGTAGCATGTACCAAACTCAGTAATTCTTGACTGTTAAGAAATGCTGTTAAAGGTGCCATTTAAAAACACGGTATCAAGGTAGAGATTTTGAGTTGTTCTTTATGCATGGAGTTAACCCAGTTCTGAAATTTTGCTCAGGCTTAAGTGGTGGAAATCAACTAAACACATAAGCAAGATCTTACTTTTGATGCCTGATGGATGATGTTCCCCTTCCTTTTGAAAGAAGGAAAGGTAAGAGTTGAGCTAACTTTCCTCTATCACAACCTGGTTACTGAAAGTATTGTCACCGAAATGTGGTATACCTCAGTGTAGTGGATTGAATAATGAGACTGTGACCCTATTACTGCTATAGGGGTAAAAATGGAAGTATGATGGGCTGTCTGTAGCAATGGCCAAAGAATGCATCACATTTAGTAAGCAAAGTGTTTAGATAATGCTAGCAATTTCATTTGGAATTTAATGAATGCTAGTAGTATGTCCCAATTATTAACTTACTTGTTTCACTTGTTGCTTTTACTTTGTATGATGTAGCTTGACTGGACAAAGTGGAATAGTTAACATAGCATGTTGAAAGATCAGGATGAAATAGTCCTATTTTTCTCAATTAAGTTGTCAGGACTTGGTTTAAAATATAGGAGGGTTTAGGCAGGACTGATGATGTTCCCATGTCAGTGTGCAGTTCCTTGTACACCACTGTCATCATTGAAACATCACGTCAGTTTAGGTGATGCACTTCATTTGACACAGCATCCAGCTCTCATTGGTATGGTGTGTGGCAGTGAATGCTTTTGACTTGGCAGTGGAGTTGTATCATCACAGCAAGCGCTGCATTAACAGTGCCTGTTGGGCTTTGAAAAATAACTCTGGTGGTTTTGCATAAAAACATTTTTCATGAAGGGAAATGTAAAGAGGTTTGGGCCTTGTCTTACTGCTGCTTAAGCAGGTTTTCTGTTTGCTTTGACTGTACTGATGATTAATATCACTAGGAGATTGAGGTGGTTATTCTAACTTCATGGATCATCATTTTAATTTTTTTTTTGTAGTAGCCTATGGAAGTTTTCAAATGTGAATTTTTAATCTGGTCCATAAACCAGGTTCTCTAAGTTTTAACTTGCATTTTTTGATCCTTCACTGCTTCAGCCACTGTTTCATTTCAAGGATCACAAACTTTGGTCCATCAGCAGAGGTTAGCTCACCTACTGAAAGATGGATTTGACACGCAGTTGCATTCTTGTTTAGGGAAAAGAAAGGAGATGTTACAAGCAAAGACTTTCTAATAATTCTGAAAAACATATCTCCTACAGCTGAGTTTCATGAGAGCAGCTGTGGTAGTTTAGTAAAGCCGCGGTGGGGCTCTGTCTGTGCAAGCACCCAAACCACGTGGCTGCCTCGTGGTGGTTACCGCTCCCCTCCCCCACCGCGGACAGAGAAGAGAGTTTCAAAATGCCTTTTTGAGTTGAGATAAGGAGGGTTTAATACAGTGACACATAAGAAAC
>JAVSBS010004778.1:5634-17141 GCA_033124195.1 Coracias cyanogaster | reverse complement strand
TGTCAAATTCCATGGAGGAAAGGGAACCCAGAAATGACACTTTCACAAATTTATTAAATAAAATTTGTGCAAGTAATCTCTTTGCAGCATTGCTCAAAAGTAATGGAATGTAACCTGAAGATATAAAGAAGTTTGCTTTTGAGATAAACTCTGAAGTTGTGCAGATTCTGGACATCTTTAACTGAATGCCAAAAATGCATCTCTGCATTTCTATCCCATAAGAAGTCTTTCATTCCTTTGCAAAATGTATGGATGTAGAACCCTTCATTTACAAAACTGTGTGGAGGGCATGGTTTAGAAAGCATAACCATTGGAGCTTTGTAGGACAGAAGACTGGAAAAATTATGCTGAAAAATTGTCAGTCACCAGTTGCAAACATGGCACTCTCTCCCACCTCCTCTAGTATATAAAGGTGCAGCCTTTATTTTCACTGTCTGACGTGTCTTATCTATATAGCAAGGCTCAGAAGAAGGTAAATTCTTTGTGTGTCTATTTTGTGACTCAGCTCTATAGGAAGACACCAATGACATCTGTGTGTAGCCTAGCTCAGGAATTTTGAGCCAGCTGCTCTAGTTGCAACAAACTTCTGTAATAACCTGAGCAGAGTCCATGTGACTGTAATCACTCACTACATCTCGACTTCACCTATACTCTCATGTTCTTTCCTCCTTGCTTAAACTGGCCATGCAGCAAGTCATCCCAGAGAACTGATCCAGACCAAAAATAAACCCTGTAGAAAACATAAACAAATCTAAAAAGTAACTTGTTTTCAGCCAGAGCTGCTTCCTGGAGCAGTTTATTTCTGTGGGGCTATCATGATTTAGATCTAGCTGGGAGCTGAGCACCATGTGGCTACTCACTCACTGCTTCCTCCTCCCCATGGTGGGATGGGAAGGAGGATAGGTATAAAAAGCCAAAACCCTGTGGACTGAGATGAGGAGAATTTAATAGAGCAACACAGGAGGAGAAAAAACAACAATAACAATAACAGTAATGGAACAATATATAAAGTGAGTGATATAGAACAAACCTAACCACTTAAGGCTGCACCCACCATATGGTCTATGCTAGAGCCCTCACCTTGGCCAGCCTGCCTCCTGCCTTTATATAGCAGGCATGACATCAGTATGGTATCAAATATCCCACTGGCAGGTTAGGGTGTCTATCCTGGCTGTGGCCCCCTCCCAGCTTCTGGTGAAAATTAACCCTATCCTAGCCGAACCCAGGAGAGAGGTTCACTAGTGCCTGATGAAGGGGAGGGTCAGGAGCACAGGGGAGGAAGATTTTTGAAGGCTGGCAGGGCAGGTTTAGATTTGCATTAGCTGTCCTGGGATTGCATGCTGAGCCCTGCAGAAAAAGAGACAGATTAGCTCAAGCTCAGCATTAGGTTGTTGTGGCTTCACTGCTCTGACACCTGGCCTACAACCTACAATTAATGCTGCACTGGGCCATACGGGATTGCCTGAGTGTTTGGGGCTCTCAAGGGTTTCTGTGCTGAGCAGTGTTGTCGTGAGTAGGCATGCTGTTTCACACAGAGCGCTGCTGTTAGGATGCAGCTCAGTAACCTCCAGCACCCACACCTAAAATCACATCCGGACAGTTTGACTTGTATGTGATGGGCTGGCACAGGGAGACAGGTTCCAGCTCATGCAAAGGTTCAAAGTCACTTCTGATAAGGGCTGAACTTGGAGCAAAAAGCTGCAGCTTCTAGCATGGTCCAGATGAGCTGAAATGCAGTGTCGTGTCTCTGAGAAGCAACAGTTCCCACCCTCCCTTGCCTTTCTATTGACACACTTAATCTCAATACAATGTGGGAAAATTCTCCTGAAAAAGGTAGGATTAACAAGAATCATGTAAAAGGAAAGAAATCAGTTAGAAAATGTTCTAATGATGTAACAGCAATTATTTCACTAGTAACTGAGATAAAAATGCATAAAATTCAGATAATTAAGGGATGACTAATTATGGTTATAGAAATAGGATTTGTCTACTAGTTTCTTGTTCATTTCTTTCCTGGTAATTTGCCTACAAATTCGTTTTACTGTATGTAGATTTAGCTGGACACTATCAAGCCCAAATTAATGGGATGACTCAGTTTATAAACTGATGATTCAGATATATCCATGATGGGAGTTCAGGGGAGGTTTTCAATAATTAAGTAACAAACCAGAAAAATCTATCTGAAAATGCAAAGTGAAAACTCTGGATTTAAGTGTTCATTTTGTGGAAGAACATATTCAGAATCTATCTGGGCCTTGGCTTACTCTTTTCTGAAAGCCATAAACATGATGAATTAACTAGTTTTTTGTATTGTAACTTGAGCTCAACTGTAATTATATCCAGCAATTCTGTACAGAATCTACATGCATGAAAAATGTTGCAGTTGGACGGTCATACACGAGACTGTTATTATATCACATAATCCAAAGGAGTTAAACAAAGTATTTTGACTACTGCACAAAGGTATTCCATAGTCTAAGTGAACTCAAATATAGCGGGGAAAAAAATGTGAGGCTGAATCTGAATTTTCCCTGGAAAATTCCAGAGATACAGTGTAGTAACCCTGCAACTTTAATACTGTGCTTCATGCAAGATGCTCTCCTTCAGCAAAGTCACTTTACAGCAATATGAGTTATTAGAATCACAATAATAATTAATCTGGATTAATACCACAATGTGGGCAGTTTGCAGGACTTTGGGGGTTATGATTTTGTTTTTGTAGTAGTCATAGTGTCATTTGTTATTATTAAAGGGTCTCTTTATACTCTTTAAAAGGCAAAACTGTTTTGTAGTTGCAGCAAAAGGACCGCACGTAATCCCCAAACTATACAGGCTAGAATTTACACTCCATTATGCTACCACATAGCTGTACTATTGCCACATTCATCTTTATTTTTCTCAAGTTATTTGTCATTTCACAGATATTCAGAAAAGCTGATTTGTTACTACTATTATCTGAAGAAAATCCTTTTTTCAGAAGTGTATCTGTATTGTAGTACCTCTTGGGAACCTAAGGCATACGTAACAGCCACTCTGTACTATGTACGCTGAATAAACACATAATAAAACACAGCCCTTTCCAGAGACCTTCCAGTGTAAGAGGAGAAAGGCAGCAGATAGATACAAAGGAATGGAGTTTGTTTCCTCCTCATTCAATAATGCAAAAGTCAGGATTAAATCCTTATAGGCTTATTCAGCATCTTGGTGTTAAGTCATCACTAGTTTCACTGCTACCTTTACTTGTTAATAAACAGCCTTAATTCCAGCACATTCCTCACTATGACCTTTTGTCCTAATAAACTTCTAGAAGTCTTTTTCTTATTACTTTATTGGCTGGCATTAACTGATTCTTATTTATCTCACTGGTGTATTGTGAGGAATAATTAATATTTGTGTACCGCTTTGAAAATGAGCATCATTGCATCAAATGCTACTTTGAGGAGAAAGATCCTTTTTGAAGTTCTTATATTTTTTTCTGCAGGCTTTAATTGGCTCTGTATTCATCTTCCTCTCACTCTTCCAGTTGCAAATTCAATTCTTTTTTAACCTTAGATTTTTGAGCTGTTTCTCTAAAAACACACAATAATCACTCTTGATCTGCCCCATTCATCTCTTTTAGATGTCTTTCAGGGAGAAGAAGGAGACATCAGGTCACAAGGATGATGTGATGGATGTGTGTATTAGTTAAATGGAGTGAGGAGTAACTTTTTGAGGGCCTGTAGGGAAGGGAAAACAGGATTACCACTAAAGAAAGGAAAAATCTCCATTGTTCTTGTTTCTGCACTTTTGTTTCCCACTTTGAGAAGTCCTTGACTGGGCTGGGATTCCTGTCTTATATGGCGAGTAGGAAGTTCTTTTCATTTTTTATTCTGAGTTTCATATTTGCTTCAGAGGGATGAGGGGAAATATAAGCAGAGCAACAAACCAGATGATAGACTGAAAACCTGAAGGAAAAGGAAAAGGTAATGGCCAGCTCTCATTGGACTTGGATTCCCTTTAGTTCTCTGTAGAGGAGGTAGAATTTTTGAAACTTGCAAATTGTGAAACTAAACCAGACAAAACCACAGAAAATATACAGTACTGTAGAAGTATTACGAAAAACTGTGATTTACAAGGTTACCTGAAAGCACTTCTATTTCTATTTCCAGAACCCTGAGATTTTTTGCCTGTTCAAACAGCTAATTTTCTTTTACATCTTTCACAAAAATGCTTGGTAATCTAAATATACAAATACTAACCATCTACAAAAAACAGGCAAAAAACCCCAATAGACATAACTTGTTGTGGCCTGATAGTGTTCTGGTTACTTGAATATGATATACTGGCTAGTTATCTTCTGAAAAGCTGAAAAAAAAAAGTAAATGTTATTAACTCTTATTTGACTCACACTAAAACATATTAACATTTTGGGAACTCTTAAAAAGAAAAAAAAAATCTGAATAACGTACATAGAAGTGAAGATGGGAAATAAAAGATCCAGCCCTAATAAGTCTGGAAGAAAATTTCTCTGAAAGACTGTAAGAAATACATCCACATGTGAAGACCTTTGTTTTGGACTATGTCTGGTTTTGATAGTATATTTTCCAAAATCCAGCCACTGCTTTGGAATGGATGAATGAACTCAATTTAATTATGAAAATGAAATGCCTCTTTTCAGTACCAAAAAACTCAGTTTGACTGGAAACAGTTTTTTATTATTAGATTTTTTTTACCAGAGATTGCAAGCAGTGCCATGAGATTTAGCTGACCTTCTGTAAGGCTTGTATATTGAATAATGACTACCAGAACCTCAGTACAGCATTTATGGTAGGTTTCTTGAAAGGTGTTGATAAGACAGAACTTCATTCTTGCTAGATCATTCATATCTTAATGAATTTTCAGTACCAAACAAATTGATAAAACTCACAACCTGTGTAAGACCAGATAAAGCAGCAAAAATGATGTATTGGATGGTGGATTAGATTTTATGATCTTTATCTTTTGTGATCCAGAATAGTTTAGCCTATTTTAAAGCATTTGCCCTGTTGAAGTAATTCTGGATACGTAATCACCAAAATGATACATAGAATTAAAACTTCTGTTCTTTTAGCAGTATGATTTTTAGGCAGAGCTCCTAAGATAGAGAATGAATCCCATTAAATTAGGTCTTAAAGATTGTGGGGAAAAGCAGAGACATGATCAGTTTTACCTTCTATTAATGAGCAGACAAAACAAAGGAAAAGGAAGTTGTTTGCCACTGATTCTGTTAGGTTTGCCTGTCTTAAACATTGATTTCTTGGACTGAATCACTGATAATGTCATCTAGACAAAGGAAATGATAGAAAAGGGGTGGGAACAATTTAAATTAATTTACACAAAACCTTTCTATTCATTGTCTTATGTACCTTATGTGACCTTATGTACCTGTTTTACTGCTGAATGTAGTCCAGGCATGCACAAATTTATTTTGGCCTTTGCACAGGACTTGCACAAAGTCTCTTGTTTAGGTTGGTCACTCATTACTTCAGCTGACTTTTTTCCTGTGTTTATTTGTTGTTATCTGTATCATCAAACCTTGCCCTATTATTAGGAAAATACATAAAAACACTTACAAAGCTTACACTTTTTTCCTTTTTCCAAAAGGTATTTCAACATAACAGGCTAAGAATTAGTATGACTCTTTTATCTTACAACTGTTATCAGAGAAACACCACAAAACATCACAACAACTCTTTGTGTCCGTTCCTTTCCCCCCTCTCCCCCAATATTTCCCTTGTTCCACAGTTAATAATTTTTTTTCTTAATTTCCTTTCAAGTTTTGATAGTAACTGGTCTGTATAAATGTGTTGGGACTATAACAAGCCATCATAACACTTTATAGGACTGAGATGAGAACTAAAGGTGTTGGATGCTACTGACAGAAACTCTCCAAGCAGAAGGGAAAAGAGCAAAGAACACATCAGAAGTGACCTGCTAAAGAATAGACACTGCAGTGCTTACACCAGTATAGAGCTGTTTTCTTTGGGGAGCTATACAGTCGTGTCTAAGTCCACCCGTATTTAAAAAGAGATGTTATATTCAGATTAAATATATATATATATATTACATAGTGAATATAGTTCACCGTTAATATCATTTCTATGTTCCATCTTGATGGTGAAGAGTGCATTTGTCCCAGGGGTGCAGCCTGGAGCAACAGACATGAAAGGGCTGTCATGGAGCACATGGCTTGATATCTCCTGTGATGCAGCAGCACTGCCTGGAGCTTCAGCACAGGTTGTCTGTACCTTGTGTTCACTTCCATTCATGGCTGTAGGCCCTGAGATGTAGCTGGACTTGGGATGAGAGTACCCATGGTGTCTTGGCCATGCAGCATCCCCTGCACGCATATCAAAGCATGTAGCACAGTTCTACTGTGAGAGCTGCCCTGAGGTATCTGCTCCCCTATGTGCCCTGGGAGGACCAGAGTGCAATTTAGCATGTGGTTTTCTCTGTTTTCTGAAAAGCATCAATGTTCACTTAATAGAAACACTATCGTTCAACTGGGGCTTTACGGCAGAACCAGCACATGGCACTAAATAATTTCCTGAGCTAGAAATGATAGCAAAAAACCTAAACTGGAGGGAGTGCAGCCAAATATCTTCAAGCTGTAATTAGTAGAGGACTACATGTTACATTTAGAAACCCACACTCTATGAGGATTTAAAAATTACTCAGCTAATGGAATACATTCAAAATGCACTTGAACTTGTCCCTTCTTTATGTTTTCAGTATGCTCTGCGACCTACACTCTAACTTACAGCTGTCTAGAAGATTTAGTCTGCCTTTTTCTCTAAAATCACTCAGACATTTTTGCTGCAGAGATAGGACTTGGGATTTTTTTAATATTTAAAGTCCTTAAAGAGAATCATCAAACCAAATAGCCTGAGGACACCTTTCATAAGGTATTCATCTGCTTATTCAAGGATTCATGTGGATAGTGGACTTATCATTTTAAATTATTATTTCCTTGTTGTTCATAATCAATTTTACTTTAAAATACAGGCCCGGTTCCTTAGTAGTTGTAGATAAGCATTATTTATCTTAGCAAATAATTTAGCTCCATGGGAGCAGAGTGGTAGATCAAAGAAGACGCTTCTATCTACATGGCAGGTGGCTCAAGGTGTTTACATCTGACCAGTTGTAATTCAGTTCCCTGAGCAACACATCCCCTGGCTGCATGGAGTCTGGAGATATCTAAAGGAGTAGTCACTGACTCAAATAGATATGTCCTTTTTGGGTCTGGAAGGCATTTAATGGAGAATTCCTGTTTGGTTGCCTATGAAATGAATGTTCACTTGTGCACAAACCATTTCTTACACCAGAACTGTGCATAGGGACTGGGAATTTTTCAGGACTTTGCAGCTTGATTATTCTAGATTAAAACACCAACAAGGGCACCAACTTCAACACTGATTCATTGTAAATGTATTTTTGGACAGTTGTATTTACCTCCAGATAATTCAGGAAGTCTTATAGAACAAACCTTACCAGAAATGTGTCACATGAAGGCACAATACCTAGAGCAGCTAACACTATTATAGGAAGAAATATGAGTTGGACAACCTCTTCAAAATATGCTTTAACAAAAAAGTTGCAAGTTCAAGCTACAGCACTACTAATAA
This sequence comes from Coracias cyanogaster, assembly GCA_033124195.1. Taxonomy (NCBI): domain Eukaryota; kingdom Metazoa; phylum Chordata; class Aves; order Coraciiformes; family Coraciidae; genus Coracias; species Coracias cyanogaster. Next base: position 9,498 of record JAVSBS010004778.1, on the reverse strand, counting down.
TTTTTCTTGCAGAAGGACTGGATTTCAAGAGAGACAAAAGTCTAATTATATTCTAAAATGAGTTATGAGATAGTAGAATTATCATTGGCTTGGCTACTCTAGAGACAAAACATGTTCTGGAAGGTTGACACCTATGGTGTCCCAAAGGACAGAAATTTAGAGAATGTGAGAAAAAGGAACATCTTTTCATAGCTATATTTCTTTCAATTATTCAAGTAAATTGTGTGATAAGTCTTGGTTCTGTTAAAGCTTAGTAGAAGTCACTTTTATTGGATTGAAAATTATTACAAAAGCCTACAAGGGCTAACACAATAGAAATTCTAAGTCAAGTAATTAATCTTATTAGAGGAGGCAGACAAGACATTGTATTATAACATATTACCTATTCAAGTTTCTGATGCATACTCTTCTGTATTTTTTTTTTTGTATTATCAATCTCTGTTATTTCTAATTTCTAACAATTTCATATTGATATTTCAGGTTAGATTCACAAAGACATGACATTTCTAGCTTTGTAAAAAATATTCTAGATGTATTTCTATATGCTGCTTTCCTACATGCCTGCTTTTTGGCAGTAATATAATTTGATAAGTAAGATCATTGCCTCGGACTATAAAACTCGGTGCTCAGTAGAACAAAGTATTTACCTATACTTCTAATTTTTGGGGGGGGTCAGTGAATGATGTAATGCATCTCTTGTAAAATATCAGCCAATTTCAGGTTGAAACACTTATTTACACATGACATTTTCTCTGTTTATGCCCACTTCTGACTGTTCACTCCACTTCCTAGGGTCACAATTCATCAAAGTACTAAAACACATAGGTAAGTCAAAGATCTTACATAGTAACTACTATGTAACTAATAGGGGCTTCTATTATTCATCTAAATAATAGAAATGCAGGTGAAAAAGTTAGAAGATTTGGGGTTTGTATTGTGGAAGGTTTTTTTGCTTTTGTTTTACTTTTTTTTATCTTTCACCAGAAAATAACTTTCCAAATATATAAACTTTTGGCAGGGCTTTTATGAAATCGCAGCAGCTGGTTAAATAAGATTCTCTAACAAGGTAATGGTAAGAGCTGAATGGGGTTCTGCTAAAGAATGTATTTTGGCAAAATAGGTCTTTGGACAGGGACTAAAGTCTCCTCTTCCCAGTAGAGCTGACAAAGTTGGACTACTTTTTCTTTGTTCTCCTGTCTCAGTTTCTGTTCCAAACAGACCCCTACCAGCTATTCTTTTCAGGAGATATTCAGATTTTGTCACCAAATTTTAATCAAAATGTCCATAATTTATCCATATGTAAAAAAAATGTGTTTCAGTATGTGCCACAAGGGGGGATACTTCAAAAAAGCTTATGGGACTGATTGACATAAACCATTTCATATTTTCTTTTTGTGTTACAGTAGGCAGAACAGAGCAGAATGGCCCAAAGTCCCATCCACACTTAGTGCAAATTGATTTTGATGACCTATATCAGGCTGCGCTAGCTGGGATCCTGACCCACAGAGGATTACAAAGAAGCTCATGGCTGCTTTTTGTCTACTTCATCCAATGTGAATTACTTTTTGATTAGCTTAATTTCTGGCACACTAACAAATTAGATTAATACTCTTGAGCTTATTTATCCATTTTTGAAGTTATGTTTACCTGCAAACAAACAAAAAAGCAACTCCTGTTCCCCCTAAACCTGAGTCTGAATGTAGGATTATTCCTGATAAAGACGAATGTGCAATCAATTTTGTAAGTATCAGTGTGAACCCTATCTTCCTGCTTGAGGAGAAACTTAATGTGACTATTTTGATCTGCACTGTATTAAGCCTGAAATGTTAAGAGAACTCTAAGGTGAAGTCATTTAATAAAAGTTTGTAAATTCCCTATAGAAGCCCCTTACATTGCATGTAGAACTGCATTAGGTACATCAGAAATTGTTTGGAGGTGTATAATGAGTTCTGTGAGCCCTCAAACCAGGAGACACAATCAATGCTCATAGACTCTGCTGTTCCATTAGCACAGACATTAGGAGGAGCAGACTTGCTTACCCAGAAACTAACAGCAAGCTGAACAAGGCTTTGCTTCTTTGTGTGGCACAGAGATTTCTTGTTACCTTGTAGCAAGACTGGTTGGGCTAAAGAGAGAAGAAAGGGAAGGAAGGATTATGCTCAAATGTTGGTAGAAAAATGCCACTTTGTGTTACTGGTTTCTGTCTTTGGAAGATTGTTCTGGAAAGTATAGAAATAAAGCGAAAAAACACCTATGAGTGAATGGAAAGGTGAAATGTTTACCTGCACCTGCAGCAGGTACAAGTGGAGTCACATCCAGTTCCACTGACACATCCTCCATCCAAAGCTGTCTTTAAACTACCATATGTGGTTACAGAATGCTACAGCTCTGTGAAATTTAGGAAAATGCTCTTTCACCAGGAAAGTGAAAAAAGCAAGACCTTGAGGTCTTGCAATTAGTTCACCACAGATTCTCCAAAAGGAATAACTCCTGTTCTTGCCAGGCTATTCTGGCAAATCAGAGTACATCAAATTTCAGTTTCAAATAAGAAAAAAAAAAAAAGGGGGGGGGCGGGGCTGATATTAAGACTGCAATTAAAAAAATATTGTGTTTTCCTAATGTCTCACAAGGGACAAATCTGCGCTATATTTAGTGATTGTGACCAAAGAAAAAGCCATTTATTAATTTGGAGCAGTGTGTGGACTTTCAGATCTTAGTCTTCATTTCATCCCTGCTTGGGATGGTCTGTTCTGCATGGTGGTCTGTTTATCACTTTGGTTTTTAAGAAAGATAAAAACCAGCATAAACCCAGTAATTTCTTCCAGGGAGAGAAGTGTATCTTAACCTTGACACATTCAGGAGTTCTTAGGCACAAATAAGAAAATTTATGATTTTTTAAAATGGAATTTCTTTCATCCATTATGGGTCTGTTAACACATCTGACAAATTGTTCTGGTTTGTTGGAAATATGCATCTCCACCAAAACTGATAGAAAATTGAACTGCCACTCTGTTCAGCAGCAAACAATGGCAACAATTGTAACTATGAAAAGTGTTATTATATTGGTTTTCTTATTAATATTAGCCAGTATTAGAGGCTTGAATGAGCAAGAGGTCAACTATTCAGTGAGAAAATTAAAAGATACAGGGAGATGAAAGCAGAGAGAACTGTGACAGGATAAGTAATTGTTATAGTTACACTACAAAACAGTTCTAGTGTTTGAAAGAAAAGAACATGTTGTACTATTGGATGAACTCAACTCCCAAAGATTAGTGAGATAGACCTGGGTTTTTCATTTTAAAGCAATCTTAATTTGATCAGGTTTCTCTTCTAACTTTGAATTTTCATTTATTTGGTTGTCATGGTGTACCCATTCATTTAATAAGCTTTAACACTTTGTCGTGATCTTTATAATTGCATAGAGTCTTTTCCCCTGGTTTCGAATTCTCTCCATGTTTGGAGGGAGTGTGCATGTAGGATTTGCATTCAAACTCATCACAGTTTATAAGGTGTCTATCGTCCTGATGTTCTCATATCACGTGAAGGCTTACTCCAGGGTTTCCACCGAGGCAGAGGGAAGGAAGCAGGAGACCTTGGTTCTGGGTCCTGCTCAGTCTGAGAGTGTGTCATTTCCCCTACTCCTTAGCCAAGAGACAAATGCAACCATGAAGCACATGCCTCCCTAATAGGGGCAACCCACCATCCCCACTGCTGAAGTTGTGCATCTATACTCTGTAGAAAAAGAGTATAAGTATGAAGCTGGACAGAAAGGCTAAGCAGAAACAGCTTAGGAGGAAATTCTTCACTGAGAGGGTAGTTAGGCAGTGGAACAGGCTGCCCAGGGAGGTGGTGGAGTCACCATCC
>JAVSBS010004777.1:0-15008 GCA_033124195.1 Coracias cyanogaster | reverse complement strand
AATGAAAAATCTCCTGTTGATTGGACAGGATATTCCTAATCTCATTACCATAATTGCATACAACTTCTTTTTCCTGGGTTTTGATACCTACCTAAACTCTTAATTTGTCAACACTGGGAAAGTTTAGCAGGTGTTTTCCATGTAATTAGTTTAAGGTAGTACTCCTAGTAAGATACTACTTTCATATATTTTAAAAATACACTACTTAAAGTGTAGATACAGTGAGTGACCTCAGGGGAAAGGTTTTAATAGTTCCTTTATACATTAAGCTGTGTGTTCAGACCTGCACCCTTGACACTGGTAGACAGGAACTGTTGTTTTCAGCATCAATACTAATGGGACCACCACCTCACACTAGGGAATTCCTACTTTTCACATCAAGCAGGTAAAATTCGGTAGCAATTTTGTTCTACAAGTTTTTGACAGCAACCCGCACCCTAAACCCATCTCTTTCATAGCATTCAGAATGATAAAGGATGATCCTTTTGATGGATCCTGCTAGGAATCAGTTAGACTTGCTTCTCATGGAACAGGCCCAGTCCCAAGAAGTAGAAAACACATAGTGGTCTCCCAATGAGACTCATACCTCTGGGAATTCACTCTGAATATCCACTCATATTCAGGTTTAAAGGAAGGTAGGCCATTTTCCCCTTTGTTATATTTGGCACTGGATCCCAAGAAGGTGTTGTGTTGCTTTCAAAGCACACTGGTACAGGCTGAGGAAACTCTGTGGACAGCATCAATGGGGCTTTACTGTATTTGGTTTGGCTTTATCAGCCAAGACAGAACATGAAATGGAGTGGTGGTGGTGGTGGGAGCACATCTTCACCACGGGATAGCCTTGTGAGTGCATTCTGGGGCTTCAGGCAGCAAGCTCTCCAAAAGAACCACCTTCCCACCTCTTCCAGGTTCTCCTGTCATTGGAGATCCTGCAGCCCACTCCACACTCTGCAGAAAGTTCAATGTCTCCAGCTTCAGATCCCTCCCGCTGTCACCAGAAACTATACTATTCATCCCTGAATCTTCTCTACTGCTATGAAGTGTATTATAGAGGAAGATTTTGCTGCAAGAAGCAGTGGAGTAGAAGGAAAACCCAAAGAGCAAATTGAGGTGGACAGATGCACTTCTTTCCCTCCTATTCCTTGCTGGTCTTCTAGCCCCTCTCAACAAAGTTCTCAAATGACCATGGTGACTCTAATCCCAAAGTCTTTCCTTCAGCCTCACATCTGACTGTCTTCTCAACTGCAGCATGTCTTTGCTGGAACTCACCAAGTGTTAGATCTTGTTTCAACCACTACACCCAAGAGTAGTGATCACGAACCTGCCTATACAGAACTCTGAGAAAGAAAAGGGGTAAATCAGTATTTGATAGGGCTACCTCATTCTTCCTGCTGATTTTTATCGGCAAACAAGTGAAACAGAGCATTTTAATACAAAGGAGAGAGAAGTTTGTTTTCACTGAAGAGTAAAACGGCCATTCTCACATGTACTCACATAAGTACTAACAGTTCAAAGCAATTAAACTGTTCACTGAACTGAAAAGATTCTGTAGGGTTCTCAGCAATTAAAGTATGATTGACAGAGTACAAAAGATAATAATTAGGTTTCATCATTTGAAGAAAGGTTTAAAGAAGATGTAACTGCTTCCTTTAATTATTCTTTCTTAATATTTACCAAACTGTACTGTTCCTCTTATTTGTTAATATGCAGTGACTATTCCATCACTAGCTCATTATAAAAAGTTTTGCTTTAGTGTCATCATTTTGTCTGTCATGCTTTAGGAATGTTACAAATGACAATGACAACAATGACAACAGCAAACCCATAATACACATTCACCTTCCCCTGCTAACACCTACCAAACGGAGCACTTACATTTCATATGGAGGCGTTATGCTAAATTACCTATAGAGCTGTGCTATTTAATCAGAGATTTCATGCTTTAAATCAAGGGACAAAGAGCAAGGTGTATCTCAAACGAACGCAGCTGTGGAGTCAATGTGATAGCTAACACAAATTCAAGGTTCTTTGGTAATCCCTGCTCATTGCTGTGTAGAAGCCAATAGAAGCACATGCCTCCATGGTACCTTACAGACATAAACTACTGGGTTTTGCACTGAGTGTGAGTTGCCTACTTAACAGAAAGGAATGATATTGTCTTGAGTTAGATGCAGCAAATAGAATGGCAATTTGCACTACTACTTTCTGTAATGCATCCTTATTTTTCTCATTTTAGGGAAATATATGGATCAATAATGGCCAACCAAGATTTGTTGGTTGTTTTTTTAAAAAGTTTATTCTGCAAACAGATTCAGTTTTCCACCTCCTTGGCTGCCCAAAAAATACATTTCGTAATAAAAAACATTATTAGAAATTAAACACAGTATGCCATCCTAAAGGACATAATTGTGGGATCCATTCAGTATTCTCAGCTGTACAGACAACAGTATAGGAGTGAAGCATCAGATGCAATCAAAGCAATTATGCTACTATTGCAGTTTGAGGTAGTAAATGTGTGAGGGCCAGTGTTGTGAGTGAAAGGACAGTGCAGCACCTGCATTTTAATGGTGTTCGCAGTTGTTTTGCAGAAAGTGATGAACAGCAGTCGCATAACCCACTGCTAAAGCCTAGTCAGACACCAGCAGCAACCTAAAAAGGTGTCAGGCATCGAGACTCCTACTCAAGAGGAGACTGATAGAGGTAGAAATGTGATTTTCCCTGAAAACAGTGGTCAGAATTAGTTTCAGATGCTTCCTTTACAGCTATTAAAGATAGAAGTCCAGTCCTGAGAATGGGTTTGTCTAGTAAGTAAAAAGAGGTAGGAGAGTAAGAGGAATTGTATTTGATGCTTTTTGTTTCAATCTCATGTGTATATAGATGTGCACCATCACCCACTCATCCATTGCTTAGCTGCATTTTATGGGAATTTTTAAGACTGATATTATCACGAAAGCCATTCAGTGAAGGCAACTGCTTAAAAGTGGATGCATTCAGTCAGACAAACATCTTGCATATATTTGTTGGCTGCTGTTATTGCATTTAATTATTGTGAGGTAAACCATACAGTAAATTCCATAACGTCTGTGTTCAGTGAGACATTTCTCTAAACGACAAGGAAAGGTGTTAATTTGGGGGGTCATTTAGTCATTATGCATTTAGTCAAATGGTTCCTGCAGGTCTTTACCCTGAATTAGCCTGCCTTCTCATACAAGGCTTTTAGGAGAAATACAGAACACAAACTATTCCTCCTGTGTCGTGCTTGGTGACTAGGAAGCACAGTGCTTAGAGGAAATAGCCACCTGGCAAATGATCTGATCACCAGGATCTCCCCCACAAAAAATATCCTTAACTTGAAGAGCATTCTTAAAGATCTACAGATGTAAAGACTCAAATTGTCTAGGCTTTGGGGGAAGGTAAGTGATAAAACCATTAAACCTCCAAAGGACATCTAGATTTTTGCTGGATTTTATCCGTTTACTCCATCATTTTTTGTGATTATGGTTAAGGGCCCATTAAATAGAACTGCATTTTCATTTAGTGATATGTTTAATATTTAATGTTCACTTTTCAATGTTATATACATAAAAATAGTGTAAAGTTAAAATTAATTGAATCTAGTATAATTTGAGTCTGCTAGAAGGATCATACTGGAACTGTAATAACAGTAGCAATAGCATTTCTGGAAAACTGAAATACAGTGTAAATTCTCAGAAGAATGCTTTCAATAGTGCTGTCCTGGGTTCGTCTAGGACAGAGTTAATTTTCAGCAGAAGTTGGGAGGGGACCACAGCCAGGATAGACAACTGAACCAGCCAATGGGACATTGAATACTGTACTGATGTTACGCCCATAATATCAGGGCAGGGAACTGGATGGGCCCCACATGCTCCTTCTCTGACAGCGCTGCTGGTGCAGGGCTGGTCCAGTCTATGTGGTTTATATCACTTGTTATATATATTGTTACATTACTGTTATTGTTATCATTATTGTTTACTTACCCCTTTGCATAGCTCAATTAAATTATCCTTATCTCAACCCATGGAGTTTTGTATTTTTTCTCATTCACAGTTGCAGGCAGGGAATGGGGTGATGGGTGGCCATGTGGTGCTCAGCTCACACAGCTGGGTCTAAACCACTACAAGCTCATGCTCAAAAAGCCATCCAGAAGGATAAAAAAAACAGCAGAAATAATTACAGGTGGAAAATGAACTAATTAATATTCCATAACCTATCTCCAACTTTTTTTCAGAGATTATGATGGCAATTAGGACAGTATATACTGTTTCTTTGATATTGTCTACGGCTGCCAAGGCTATATGCTCACTTGGGTTATTCAATTCTTAAAATGCATTATGTTCAAATCACCCATTCTAAAGTGGTTTTCTGTTAGAACTACATCAAATGAAAGCCATATTGCTGGCTTAAATGTAACTCAGCTCATCTTTGTTGTGTCAGGATGTTTTTTATATATAAGGGGAAGGAAATGAAAAGATTAAAAAAAAACATTAGTCTTCATGAGGTTTTCTTAATATCATCAGCACTACCATAAAGCCAGCTGATAAATTGCACACCATTCAAAAGAAAGAAATAGAAAAAAATTAGTATTGCATTACACTAGATTAATCATAGCCCTGGGTTGCTATCATTCTATGGAAAATAAAAGCTTGGCTATTTCAGATTTTAAAGTTTCTTCTCAGCCTTTAAGATTATTTGCCTTAAGAGGCAAATAACAAACCCATATATTGGAGAAAGAACACAATATTTTGGACTGATAGAGTTGGTAAATTTTTGTCATTGTTTCTAAATGACAACAAAGCAGCAGCACTGATGACTTGGATCCAGATGGTTAGCAGTAACACTTCATAATAGTAACCTAATGAAGCTTTTTAGTGCTTGTGACAGGTAAATGCTTTAAAGGTTTTTGGCAGGGAAAAAGCTCAGTAAATAACTTGAAAATCTGTCTCTCTTCTTGCTTGCATAATTATTTATTTTTACAATGGCATAATGGAACAGCAAAGCCTAGGTGAAGAAAAGGCTGGAAAAGACAAACTTTCTCTGGAGCTAATGGGATGTACAGTGGGATTTTTTTTACTTACTGTAAAATGAATAGCTACTTAATAACCATTAGGCCTCTCTCAGACTTAGGAGGAGAATTTAAAAACCTATTTTCACATTGTTGCCTGTCCAGGGATCAAGAGCTAAAAATAAGGGAAATGAAAATTTTTCTCTATGCAAGTAGAGAATAATAGTTTCAGGATCTGAAAAGAAGAAAGTTCTGGGATCTCTCACATAAGCTTTTTGTCCTAATCCTGGTTACCTGTGAAAAGTATACCCAGAAATCTACTGCTCCCCTTGCAACAAGGTGGAAATCTGATGCCTGACTATTTCAAAGGGCAGAAGGCCAGTCCTGCAGGGACTCTGAAGTTTCTGATAAAACCTGTTTCATTGGAAAACCAGGTTTTCAATAAATGGAAATTTTAACCGGAATAGTTCCTTTTTTCTGTGGAAAAAAAAAAAAAAGGCAGACTTAAAACTCAGTGAAGGAGGGGGAAATTGGCTGAAAATTTTTCAGGTTTTGATCAGAAGTGGTCAGGTTTTGTCAGCCGTTTTCTGTTTCAGTTACAGAATATTATATAACAACAAAAAGAAAGTTACGAAGAATTTGGCGGAAATATTTTTATTCCTGTCAAAACTGAAAAAAACAGGTTGAAAATTTCACTTTAAAAAAGGAACCTTCTACTTTGTTAATATTTTTTACTGTGAGCTTTCCAAACGTGATTGGGAAAGCATTGTCAGTTTTCCTGTGGGTAGGTAGAGCTGGCATGGTTCATGCTCCCCTGCAGAATCACTGAATGCCTAGTTGAAGATGGTAGCATTCTATAGCAGAACTCCCCAATTTTTAGAGGCAACCTGCCTCCAGCCTCTGCTGGAAGAATGACCCTCTGTCATATTAAGGGTAAGAGTGTGACATTTGCCTGCCAGAGCCCCAAGGGCTTGCACTGGAGCAGTTTCACAAAGTCAAAAAGTAGGTTTAAGAGTTCTGTCCCAGAGCCCTGCTAAGGGGCTTTAATTTAAAATGGATAGGTTTGCTTTATTAAAGCGACAGATACAATATGTTCAGTAAATGGTAAATGCACTAACTGCAAAAAGGAAAATTGAGCTCAACTTAGTAATTCCCAGGTAACATCTGACACAGTCAGAGGCACAAGGCTTTGTAATAGTGCTAATATATAACAGTAATGCTAGGAAAAGGTATACTGTATATTGAAGGTGCAATTCTTGCCAAGAAGTCATCCCTGTTTTGGGTGGAGGAAGAAGAGTACAGCCCATTTCTGCTAGACTTTCAGTTTTCTCCCTCCCTAGAGAGGTATTCCCCTCCTGATTTTTCATATCCTGGTCTTGTCTGTCACTGACTTCTGGGTGATATTTAGCATGATTTGAGTGGAGAGTTGAGTAACAGTCATGTATGTTTAGCGTGCACTCCATTAGGCTCATTACTATATTTGAAGTACATTTTAATATTTATTTCGCCATTAACTAGGCAAAGGACTTTGCTCGGACACTACAGTCTTCAAAATCTATGTCAAAGCTGTTTGCTTTTCTTATTTTAGCCAAAACAGGACTGTCTCATCTTCACATGACTCCCTTCTTCAGCCACTTGGTGTGCCAGCTCAAGTCAGTCTCCACACCCAGAGATAGCACAAGAATCTCATGTTCGCAAGCATCTTAACCTTTCTCCCAAAGTGCACTAAATTAGCCTAAATTCCTGTCTCATGGCAAGCTAGGACATTATCCTACACCCTCAAAAGTGTTGGCTGACACTGAATTTTTGCCACTTTACAGTGTGGCTGGTAGAACAACAAAAGCAAGCAAAGGATATGCAATTAAAGCCTACAGCATGTACACTAGAATAATAATAAAATAGACAATGTCAAAAGGGAAGCCACTGAGGAAAGAACTATTAACCTGGTAACTATGAGCATTGTTGAAAGCACACCTAAAGTCAATGTAAATGGTCAGGAATAAGGTATATAAATAGTGCAATGGGACCACAGCAAAGAATTCTACGCATAGTTTATTTAGTGAATGGTATTATGCAAATAAAGCATTTTATTGCAAAAGCTAAGACACATTCCTCTGTTTTCTACTGCTTAAATAGAAATTATTCAGCCATTGTTCACTTAGCATTATTGAGGGAAAGCATACTTCAGCCTTTACAGCTCTTGCTTGCTTCACTTTGGTTATTTTGGGCCATGCAGTCTAACTTAGGACTGTTGCACAGTCCTGATTGTCCACTGCTGGAGGTACATGACTATTCCTTCAGGCCTCGAAGGTTTAAGGTGGGGGAGTCTGATAGGTATCAATATTTGATTGATTCATGAAAAAGTCAATTCATAGTTCTCTTCCCTCTTTTCCCCAGTTATCTTGGCTTCCTTTTGACGTTCTACCAGAAGAATTTCTGTGCCTTCATACTAAAGTGAACATTTCATTTCTCAGTTTCTACAGATCAAGTGATGAGATATCATGTGTGAACCTCCTGAAGGCCAAGAAGAGAATCTCTGACTCCCCCACAGAAAATTGTGAACTGCGATTTCTTACTGGCTAGTAACACCTTTGATTCAATTTGTATGAAAACTCAATTTACTTATTAAAATGGACGTTATTGCTCAAATATTAGAAATTCCATTTCTTATATGTTCTAAGCTGTACAATTGTCAGATTTTTATGGTTTAGATTGTAAATGTGTTTTTCTCTGGCTAATTATTGGTATTATTTTTTTAATTTTGACGTCTTAAAGGCCAATGTACTGTATCATAATAATATGAAGGACATATTTAACAGGTGTGGGAAACACTGTATACAAATGTATATTTCTAAAAGCTATTTTTATGATTAGCATGTTTTACTGTTTTACCATATTTAGAGTCAGGTGATATTGCACTTCTTTGTTTACAGCTTAACTCAAACAAGATCACAACGAAATACATAGTATGGTATTTTTCATTATTTTATTTATTATATCCATCATTGGAAATAGTTCTGTTTGCTAATAGGGATAGCTGCTAAAAAGTGAAAATGCTAAAATAAGCGAGCAATCCTTTACAAACTGTAAACTGGATCCTCCTGTAAATCTCTTTCTTCAGATAAGCACTATCTGTGTTGCCATTCACCAGGCAGTTGTTACAGCTGTTCTTTCTGCAAGTCTCTAAAGGCAATTTGTTGTTACCATACAGAAAGTTTACATGACAGTCAGTCACCTGTTTAGCCAGGTAAATTACTTAGAGACTGCCAATATCTGACAACCTGAGTTAGCCTGATTACTTTTTGGTTTATTTTCTGGAAGTAGTCTTTCCACTCCTGAACCCCTAAAGCCCTCCTAAAAGATTCCAGTTGGAATAATTAATTATTACAGATGTTGTAGGAGGAACCTTAGTGTAGTATTTCTTAATAAATCATATCTCTTTTCAAACAGAATGGATGCATTATTTCTCTTGTGTTACTGAGATATTAAAGGTATCAAAGCATATATAATACAGGCACAAGGTCTTCCCTAACGGAAGTACCAATTTGTTCACCATCCTAAAGCTAGACCTCCTTAGCACTGCAGATGACATGAAACAAGGGATAGATATTTATTTATCTACATCCTTATGTGAGATATAATCCTATAGGAAAAGACATGTCTTTAAAGTGATTTTAAAATATGTTTAATAGCTACAGTCTTCCAAGAGGGAGAGACATTAATTTAGGAAGTACCTTACATGGTAAAATGGAGATCAGACCCAGTTGCATGCCAGTCTGCAGCACAGAGCCCTGACATCCATGGCCAGGGGTATTTTGTGTGATCCAGCACCGCAAAGAAGAACCCTTGCCTTTCCCTTTGAATTATTCTCTGTAGACTAAAAGCAAGGGAAAAGATGACAGTGCCTGAGATACTCTTTAATAGATTAAACATTCAATTTCTCTAAAACCCAGAAGTTTCTGAGATTATAGGTTACCTGAAACAGTGGGGGTATGAGGAGGTGGGAGCTCAAGGTCTCCAGTCAAGTCATGTTTCCAATGTGGGGACTGTCATCAAAGGACTGATATTCTTCAAACATTTGGAAGAAGAGCATACATTGGAATTTAGTTATCTATTACTGAGTGAGAATTTACTTCACTGGGAGACTATGTAACATAGCACTCAATTATGTTTGTGTATCTCATATTTGGCTTATCTACTGCCTGTGGAGTTACATGGTTTACCTAAGTGCTGAGTAGTACCTAGCTACTTAATTGAGGAAAGAATAGTATAAGTAGTTATGCCTGAGCAAAAAGAATCTCAGCTTCAGAATCCAACAAGACTGACTCTCCCAGCAAAGTGCAGCAAAAAATATTACTTCTGTGTAAATGAAATGTTAGGTCAAATCAAAGGGTGAAATATTTCTTCACTTTCTATCTATTAGTATAGGTTAAGATCATTTCTAACTGTAAAAATGCAAAAAGAATTGCCATTTGGGGATCTTCACCTTTGGCTGACAGTTGAGAAAAAGAACTCCAAACCTTAACAGCTCAACGGGCATTTTGCCCATTGCAATTACGTAAACTGCTGGCTGACTTAAAAGATGCAGAATGTTATCCAAGAAGATCAGTACTGACGTTAGTGTTAATAAACTATGTATGAGAAACAGCTAGGTGTGTCATCTCTTCACCACTTCCATTCTAAATGAGCTAATAATCATGGGAAGCACTCTATTAGATTTTTACAAATTCTTTCCAATCATTATCCTTAGATTATGTATTCACAGAAATGATTGCCCAGTCATAATGTTGACACTGTTTCACATCACAGTTTAGCTCCTGAATATGCTTTGAACACAAAAAGACACCTCTGATAACACCATGAGGCATTACTTCATTTGCAATCCAGAAGCTTGTTGTGCTGTGCAGTCGACTACTAGCAAGGTTTCTTAATGGCATGTTTGCTTCAAATCACTACTGAGGATGCTGGTAGCTTCAACAGAGCTTGGTAGTTCTTTACTTCTCACATATGTGGTATGCTCAGCGTTGTTTGCCAGCACTACCTATATTTGTTTTACATGGGTTTTGTCAGTTGCAGGGTTTTTTAACATTGCTCATCCCTTGCAACATGGAAGAATAAGAAACATAAAGGATCTTCTTTCTCATTCAGTTTGGATAGTCAACAGTCTTATAAATTTCTTTATGGACAGTCCTGAATTAAACATATTAATTTTTGTCACAGACCTATACACTCTGTGTGTTTCAGATATTTGTTTCAAACCTGTGCAGCTGCATGAATAGAAAATATTTAATAAAAAGCTTTAAAGTTTGGATCAAGGAAAAAATATTTTTACTTTTGTAAACTCTTGAATTACATATTGTTGCTCTTATTAGTTTTCTCTGTAGATCCATTTTTAGTTCTGAAAAATCATTGTATTTAAACTATGTAGATATCTACAATCTTGTAAGCAGTCATATTTTTAATAGGTGCCACTGCAAGTTAGAATTAAAACATTCAGGGTTTGCCCATGTAGAGCAGATTAATGGTTCATTACCGTTTTCTTTAAAACATTGTAACATAATTTTTACATGTCTGTAAATAAATATTTTCTCTGATTTATGCACCAATTCAGTTTTGTAATTTCTTATTTTAAAATGTGACTAAGAAATTTTCCAGGAAAAATACCATTTAAAGCCCTGTAATACGACTGTGCTTCACAAACTTCCCAAGTGGAATTAACAGGAACAGGCATCTATAGTGTGAAGTACTTTAGTAAGTAAGATGGAGAAAAATGAGGTAAATATTGCCTATCATTTTAACAGTTCAAGAAATTTAAGGACGAGTCCTGCTTTAGAAAATGACTGAGAAGAAATGTGACATACTTCCTAAAAAGAGGAAATTATTTGGTGGGGTGAGAGAGAGAGAGAAAGAGAGAGGCCCAGTGGTGATATTTGAGGAATGCATTTTGTTAATCCTGGAAGCTTCCAAGTTAACATGACTATAAATTATGAAAGCCTTGTTCATAATAATTTTCTTTTCAGTATTCCAACACATTTTTAATTCATAGCTTTTTATTCCGTTCACAAGGTGCTGCTGCACAGACAAACAAATTGCTGCTGAAAAATTGGTCCAGAAAGTACACAAGAATGTATTTAAATTGTATTGGAATTGTTGGGAAGCAAGACAGTTTTGAAATGTTCGTGATTTACATATGGCACTTAATTTTCTATATTTTCAAATGTATTGTCCTTATTGTTACAGTTATGCCAGATTTTGCACAAATTTATGAACTTTCTAAACAGCTTAGT
This sequence comes from Coracias cyanogaster, assembly GCA_033124195.1. Lineage (NCBI taxonomy): Eukaryota > Metazoa > Chordata > Aves > Coraciiformes > Coraciidae > Coracias > Coracias cyanogaster. The sequence continues at coordinate 3,698 of JAVSBS010004777.1, read as the reverse complement.
CTTATTATGCATGATACAGGGCCAATTACTCATTCAGTAAAAACTCTGTTACTGATTCAATAGTAGCTGATTAAAATAATTCCAAATTCTTTTTTAGTAGAGAATGTATCCTGAGAGCTTCAAAAGTTTCCAGTTTCCAAGTTCAGAAGAATCCTCAATAGTCTAGAAAATTTAAATAAGGAATATATCTGATTTAGAGGAAAGAGAATAATAAAGTAAGATAATTTCTTTTTCTGTACTTGTCTGTCAAGATCTTATGTAATAAACATCATGAAAAAATTCACTTCAATAATCCTAAATTCTGTGTTGGATGATAGTGGGCACAAGGGTGATTATTACTGAAATTAAAGCATCAGTCAGCCAAGAATAAGCAGGGAGAGCATCCTGCAGTGTTGGATGGATAAAATGTCAAACCATCTAACATTTTATGAGCACAGGAGTAATACATTAACAATATTTTTGGAACAGAGAAGTGCTTAACTCTTTGTATGATTAGCAATAAATTATAGAATATGCACTCTATGCAATCAATTTGTAGTCAGAATTACAGTCCAGTATTTTTTTATTTGCTCGTATGAAGTTCCATTCTGAGCCTCATTCATTGACACTAGGGACAAAGACAAATATTTTTAGTTTTGAGCCTGTTAGGAAAACCATTATAAAAATAAAGCACAATTAGGAGTGGGGGAGATTTCTGACATAATTTATGCAATCCTATCTCTTTGCCTTAGGAGTCTGAAAGGGTGGCTCCAAAGCAAAACACTGAAAAGATTTTCTTCTCTCATGAATTCTTTACTGTGAGACAGTAACCTTGTTCCATGTCTGCATCCCTTCAGGCTTTTATGCTCTCTGAAAGAAACTTGTAGGACTTCTCCATAGTAAAAGCTCACCAAAGTCAGATCCAGCAGCCACAGATCAGAAAAATCATCTCTATATGCTTAGGCTCCTGCACAGGAAGAAAGATAGTGTGTGTGGTGAAGCTAAGGGCAGTTGGACACCCTAAACTAGGAGATGTCTGTTTTGGCCAGTGGCTACCAATCTTACCAGTCAGCTAAGGACAGACCTGACCACAGGGAAAGGAGAGCCCAGCCGAGGCTATGAGTAAAGATGCAGGGAAGATTCCATACACTAAGTAAAACCAGCACAACTTGGCAAGTTAGTACTGTAGCTCTGAGCGTTTCTCACCAATGAAATGTTCTGGCTATGACAACAAGAAAGCAAGCAAGGACACCTGTGTACAGCATTTGCAGCCCTATTCCAGGCTTCCCTTCCCTTACAATCAACAGCTCTGGAATAATGCTAAGAAAACCCTTCAAGAAACTGCTTAGAAAAAACACTGACAACTATAGGAAATAATTAGTTATTGTGTTTTGGATGGTGGGGTTTGAGACTCATTTGAGACAAAAAGAGCTTCATGTGTTCCATTGATACATATTTTGTGGTTGCTGAAGTAAGGATTTATTTGCTTAACCTCTCAAAGAAAGATTGCTGTTCCACACTTGTATGAACAGAATTAATCCACAATTATCACACAGTGTTTTAAAAGAAAAACTAATTCCCATATTATCCATCCCATATAAATCCAACTAACCAAGCAAAAATGGTTCTAAAGATTACATTTAAAATTTTCTTTTACTGTCCTGGCTACATATATTTAACAGCCTAATGTAATTGAGAAGCTTTCCATGACAACTCTGTGGTGTATTACTCTATGTGAATATATTTATGATATGTAGCTATGCATATATGGGAAAAAGTATATTCTTCTTTTGCTTTATGCTTTAGATAATTAGAAATGTTTCTTCTCAACTGGTGACAGCTAATGTTGTGGAAAATAGGAATGGAACTCATCCCCGGGGTAACTCTGCTGATACCAGTTGTTAAACAAGTACATTCAGTGCCTACTCCAACCAGATTCTTCAGCAGAAATACTGCCTGGTGCTCACCCTCTGAGAAGTTACAGCAACACTTAGCATCTTATTTAAAGAAAAAAATAAGTTATAACTCATATTGCTGTTGCTAGTACTGCTACTGCAGCAGAAATATGGTGGAGGAGCAGAGGACACTGAACGAGGCAGTGAAACTTGGTATTGAAAAGGTCTTACCTGAGGATGACTGAGGAAATTACTAAAAGGGGATGTGTTGCACTTGTATTCATTTTACTTTTGAAGAAACCTCCCCCACACATATTTATTTTCACATGCCTATCTGTAATTCCATGATTCTGACTATTCTTTCAAGGACTAAGTCTCCAAATTTCTGGGTGATTTTGGCTGAACTTCCCAGGAATTCAACACTTACCAATGTGTACATGATTGCATGGAAAATTAACTCCCTATTCAGAATTTTGGCCTTGTTGTTTAACCCACAGCATGGAGGAGGGACATAATAAATGTCTGATTACTTAAGTAGCTACATTAATTGTAAATCTATGCTTGATGGGAAAACTGTAGATGAGACAGCTACATTTCTGACACAATCTAAATGCCACACTCCAAGAAAATGTACACAGGTCCTGTGAGGAAAAGGTCTATGTAATCATAACAAGATGGCAACTGGGCACTACAACTAGAAAAGTCAACTTGGACAGCAGCCCACACTCGAACCACTTCTACTGAATGGCTGATTGCCAGCAGCAGTTGAACAGTTTATATTAACCTTTCTTCACAGGTAAGTGTTTTTATATGTTATGCTAGTTTTTATTATGCAAACAGGTAAAACAGCTCTCAATTGAGGTTGCACTGTCATAAACCAGAAAAGAACTTGGCTTAATGTTCTATAAATTTATTTCAGCTTTAGTTATTTAAATAATTGCCATGCAAAGTAAGTAATGTTCACTATCTCTGACTGGTAGGGGAAGACCACAAACATTTCTGTTTTGAATATTCTTGAGCTTTTAACTCATGTTTTCTTCATTTCATCTCTTTTTTTAATCTCACTTTTCTCTCCCTACTATGTTAAACTGGAATTATTAAAAAAGTAAACATTTAGCAAATATAACATTCAGAAAGTATTCACAAAAAAGAGAAATTTAAATTCATTAACACAAATAGGAAACGAGTTTTGCAGAAAGGTTTATTTTTGGACTGACAAGTAGAATTGATAAAAACAGGAAGGCTTTCAGGTGTACAAGTCTTAGTTTTCTTTTCTAATTTACCCTTACACCATCCTTATATGGCTTGATCACCTTGTGTATAAAAACACTGCTGTTAAAAACAGGAAATCAAGACACAACAGGTATGTTCATATCAACAATGGAGCTATGCCACAACTCATATTTCTACTCAGTCAAAATTCTGTTTTATGTAATTGCTGCACAAATCCTTGTATATAAAACATATAAATTGATGTCTGAAGTGATGTATTGCGGAGGGTGGGGGGAGTGTTTTTTGCCAACACACAGTCTTATATTCTGGTCTCCATCAGTGCTCAAAACAGGAGGACAAAGTTTTACACAACATGCAATATGCCTAAACATTTATTTTCTTTGTTCTATACAGGGCAACGATCAGTGACATGTGTCAGGAGGTTTACTGTGTGATGACATTTTGCATTACTTGTAATCAGTGTATGAAATGCTATTTCACAAATCTGTTCATTGAGCACTATTGTTTAAGCCTGCAGGGGTCCTCAAACTTTTTAAACAGGGGGCCGGTTCGCTGTCCCTCAGACACTGTCGGGGGCCGGACTATAGTTTG
>JAVSBS010004776.1:0-31299 GCA_033124195.1 Coracias cyanogaster | reverse complement strand
CACCAAGTGTCCCAGGGGGTTTTTTGCCTTCCTCTGCAGCACTGAGCACGGCCCCTTGCCAGGCCTCCTTTGGGCCACTATGGCCAGGCGCCAGCTGCTCCTGCTCCATGAAGGAAATATGGACTGCTTGGCCTGTGTATCTGTATTCCCAGAAAAGGCTTGCCCTGCAGAGGTGGTCAGTGCTCCAGGCATGTCAACAATTAGGAGGCATTTGGTCAATGACCTTAATTCTATTCTTTAACTGTTGGTCAGCCCTAAAGTGTAAGGCAGTTGGACTAGATCACCATTACCTGTGCCTTCCAGCTGAACTATCCTATTGTGAATGTTCAGCTGGTACAACTGGCACCTTGCAATGGCAGTGTCCACAAATGGAAAATCAAATGTTCCCACAGTTGTGGTCTTTCAGCAGAGAAGAATGGGCAGGCCAATTAATATCAGAGATGGTAAATAAAAAAACAGGAGCTAGGAAGTGGTTGAAGAGTGAGAACAGTATTGGTAGCAACTGAAGAGGAACTAGAGACAGGTACCAGCTCTGGGAAAAGCATGCAGGAGGAGACTTGGGAGAGAGGAGAGCAAGAAGGTTGTCTTTCTACTGTTGAGGCCCCCCTGTGGAGGACTAACTCTGAACTGTCACAAGCCTGAGGAACAAGAGGCAGGTGAATGACAGGGCCGCTATGGAAGAGAGCCCTTGGGAGTCTCTGTCCCAAGGAAGCTATTCCTAGTTTCAAAATTCCAGAAATGTTATCTGAAATGACAACTATTTTTAATTGATTATGACGTGCTCAAAGCACACTTAATAGGATGTGAATAATCAGGACAGCTGCTTTGGTGACACAAAATGCAGAGAAACCATTTTGATCCCATTCCCCTGAATGTGTTCTGTGTCACTTACACGGCATGATCACAGCTACCCAGGCTGCTTTCTTGGGATATCTTTGGGTTTTAATTACCCTGTCAATTAGAGTTAGAGGTATTAACATGGCAGTGAAATGATACAGATTGCTCATGGGTTCTGTTCTCTACTTGTTTGCATTCATCAGTCTTGAAAGAGCAGGACTTTACACATTGTCTTGACATGGATGCTAATAAGCCTACAGTGAGAGAGATTCACTGCGTCAAATAAATAGGTGCCAGCAGCCATGAAGAGAACAAGCTGAGATAATGGCACAATGCCGTCCAGTACCGAAGAGGTGGAGACTCCTGGCTAGGGCAGAACACTCCATTATTTTTAAGGATGAATGGATTTAGCGAGTGAATGGGTAAAAGCATTTAAGAGGGGACTGATGACAAACCAGCCACATCAGAAGAAAATGGAGCAGGACAAAAGTGCATTGTATCAACATATGCTCTATGAAGCTACAGAAATAATTTAAAACTAAGAATTGAGTACATAGAAATAATTTCCAACTAAATCCTGAACTATGGTTAATCAGAGAAGCTTCTTAAAGCATATGAAGGTATGTTGACTTACATCTCCTGAGAATACAACGAATCAGACTAAATCCCATGTTCACAAGCAAAGTATTGTGGATCAAGTTTTTTAGTTTCAAATGACCTGGATCAAGAGGGTCAGAGTGTAAAAAAGGAGAACTATTATTGTGTGCCACAGGTTATATCAACTTGTATCAAACATACCTGGTTTTGTGCAGGTAAATCCTTGCTTAGTGCTTCCAGCATCTTTATGCCTATAGTGTCCCCAGTGTTTAAACTATATTGGTTTTCAGGTGAAGTAAAACATGCATGAAGTCCATACACTTCTAGATTATTTCTTTGTGTGACTCGTAGAAGTCATATCATGCTGTGATTTTAATGAGTTCTATCTTCACATGTTCTTACTCCTGGAAGACCTTTATGGCCCTTGCTCTGTAAACTTATTCCCTCAAGCAGGTTTATACACAATTTCTGAGAAATGGGGTTCTAAGATCTCAATGGATATATTTGGGTGGAGACAACAAAAGTATAAGTAATTGATGCTGCTATCATATCAATAATAAAATGGAGAGAATCCTAAAATTCAGAGTTGTTCTCATTCTTTTCGCTTTTACTTTATAGACTAAGATTTTTCGGGTTGCACAAAAAATACACTACTCTTTTATTTTCAATCAGTTTTTTGTGCCAATTTTAATGTACAATGCTTCAGTACTTGGATGGAAAACACTGAAAGGAGAATGATAAAAAATTCACACCATAGAATTACCGTTACATAAAATCATCAGGTTTTATAATCACTGTAAAAAATACGTTCATTCCCTCTCCAAAAGTTTAGGACCTAAAGTACCTCTCAGCAGTCCCTTTAAGAATTGCTATTTTCCTAATGGCCCATAATATCAGCACAAGTTCCCTCACAGATCAAGGGCAGCAGATCAGTTTAAGAGCAGAGATTCTCTGAGCTAAGGTTAACAGCCCTCTGTGTTTATTTCAGGAAGACCTTCCTGATTATTAGAGATGCTTCTCTGGGCCATGGTAAAAACATTATAAGCCTTCAGAGGGAAGGCCATTTGGGACAGTTGCAGACACTGATTGAATACATATTAAGCTAATATTTATGGCATATGTAACAACTTGAGTCTAAGACTAGATTTTACACCCTCACTGTGAAAATTGTACAAAACGATTCATTGAAATTCCTTGCAGATTGTTTCTTGGACATCTTTTCCCCCTTCCCCTCCTCACATTAGAAATATCTAGCATAGCATCTCAGCTTCCCTAGTTTCTGCTGGAGGACCTTCTGGAGAGCTGGAAAGAAAGGCCACAAGCTCCAGCCTCCAAGGATCTCTGTAGAGGAGATAAAGTGCTCTGCTCTCAAGTTTCACAGAGCTATCTCCTGTGCCACACTTTCGCATCTCAATTATTCACAGGGCTGGTGTCTTAGCAGGACCCCATGCAAAGGACCCAGGGCTTTGCTCTCCACCAGCACCTGCCCTCCCTCAGCTCCTTCCTGTTCAGCCCACATGGCCCAAGGTGAAGGCCACAACTCTGATGGGCAGCACAGAAAGGGGCCTGGATGTCAAAGCAAGTGTAGATCATGTCTGTTTGGTCTAGCATAGATTTCAAATCTAGATATTTCCCTGGCCTTGGAATATCACTCTTGTCTAATCTTCTGTCTATTCCCAAAGCCTCACCCACCCACTTACAAGTGCCTTTATTTCTGTTTTGCCCCAGTTCAATAAGCATCTGCTATCAAGACATCAAAGAAAACAATAGCAACTGAATAATGTTAGCATTTGATGTTATAGAAATAAAATATCTGAAGCAGAATAGAGCCACAAGATAAATGTCTTCGGAGTCAGAAAAAAAGAATGTCATGGCTTTAACCTGTTTACATGAAAGTATTTTCTCTAGTGGGATAATCAAAGTTTCAAAGATCTTGTCCTATATAATATCAAATCCTATTACTATTCAGCAAGGGAAAAGCTATTCCCTTAAAATCAAGGTCCTCTTTAAGAGCTTCCATCAGGAAAAAGCTTGTATTGTGTGCACAAGCACACACGGAAGGCATCTCAAAGGGAAATGTTAGCCTCAAATTAATTTCTGTCAGATTTGATTGAAAAACTCACACATATCTGTCCATTGGAGGTTTGTGACCTGACTCTGCCTGCCTGGGATTTGGTAATCAAATAGAGACTCCTACGATACATTTATCAGTTTTGCTGTAGTCAAGAAATATAGCTGTAAAGAGCGTGTAACAACAGTAAAATTAGAACAAGAAGATTTTAAAAATTATCACTCGGCAGCTTCCTTTGTTCATTAACTAAAAGAGTGCTCATAGTTAGGAAAAAAGCAAAATAGAAATAAAAATAATTTTTAAATGTTATGCTAATATTACCATACCGTGTCTGAATCAAGTTCTATTGTTATAGTGTAATGCACTTGAATGGATTTTTCCTAAAAGCCAAGGTCAGATGGTTAATTTCTTGTGCAGTTGTTGTTGCTGGCCACTACTGCGGCTACTCTAAAAATAGGCAAGACCTCAATCCTTCCTCATGTGGCAAGGTCTGAAAAAATGTGCTGTTAAGCCTTTACTCAAATTCGTAAACAACAGCTCAACTTTCTCTGATTTTCTTTCAATTTCTTACTTCTAGAATGCTAACATTTAAACAAATGAAAGAAATAATAATTCAAAAAAATCATTTGAGAAAAGGTTCAATTTTTCAATCACATCTAATAAAAATGAGGGACCCGGAAGTAAAAGCAGCAGTCACAGATATGGAACTGCATTGCCAAATAGCCGACACTACCCTGGATCCAGCCAAAGCCCTAGTTGTGCTGGAAGCCCCCCCCCAGAACTGCAGAACCATAGTTCTTCTGACACTGTAAAACCATGTAGGATCCGCATCTGCTGTCAGCCATTTGAAACACGAATCTTGACTTTTATGGTCATTTATAGCAGGACTGCAGACCATTTTGAACTTTGGCCTCATTATATCACTTCATTTTGAGACATAACTTCTGAGACACAACTTCTGATCCAAACTGCTCACTATTTAAAGAAATGGTGGTAAAAAAGGAAAGACATTCACCCAAATTAAATAGACTGAGGCAGCCATGAGGATATACTATTAGTTGGATCTATCTTCAGAAATTTTATTTTGTTTATATGGTATTGCATTTAAACTTCCTTTAAAGGATCTTTACATGAAGGAGTTCGGGAAGAAAGGCAAGTGGGGAACAGGAAACTGAGAGGAGGGAGAATTAAAAATGAAATAGAAACTTTGGCAGAATGGAGGGTAAGATGCAAGAAGGCAAAGAAATGGGACATGGGCAACAAGGATTGAAGGAATGGGAGTTGGACAGGAAGAAAAGAGGCAACAGCAGTCACTGGAAATAGAAGGTGAAAGATTGGAAGCTGAGAGAGAATGTTGAAGTTTCAGAGCTGAGATTATGATGACCATCTTAAGAAGATTCCCTAGTTTCTTCCACAGCTTGTGTAGAGAGTAATGAGTCTGCTTGGCCCTATGGCTGTGTAGGTCCAGCTTGGACAAGAGGATCAGCAAGGAATGGAAAGGTATTGGGAATTGTAGCTATTTGGGACAGGAATGGAGCTTATTTCCCTTTTATTTGTTCCTCCAAATAATACTCCAAGCTTTTGGGGACTGATGGGGAGAAAACAGGGTTGTTTACACTCCAGTGCCCTGACTAGTACAACATAAACACCACCTCCCTGCTATCCCTGCCTCCATATTGTTGGTCTTTGTAAAAATGGCATGTTAAAAATGAGCAGATTTAACTGCTTCTTTCCTCCATTTTTATATGATTTTCTCAGTCTAACAAAGGAGGTGAAGGAGGGGAAGAACACCATTGTAAGTTCATTTGTACACTGAATGAAAACAGAAAAAATTAGCAAGCACTGAGGCAGTAGCTCTGCAACCAAACATCCAACTCTCCAGCTGCTCGGGGCTTGCTGAAAATGTTGGGTTTCATTCCCTATTGCCTCAGTTCACGTGTATTCATTTACCCTGAGGCACTGTAGAACGCCACCATTTTTGATTTGTTGTAACATTTTCCACTGTACATTCCTCTTTTATCTTCTTTATCTACCAACCAGATAACAGGGTATTTTTAACAGGCATCTCCATTAGGGTATTGACTAAGTGGCTCCCAAGTTCTCTGTCACAAGTCACTGAAACAACGAGATAGGTAAAGTAGTTATTGATGTTTTCTACTGCCTTGGTAGCTGCCGCTATTCCCAACCATGTTTGGAGGAAGAGGAAAAGATGGAGTATAAAAATAACAGAATAGGGTCACTTCCGAATCTATCTGCAGTCAATTGCAGCCACTTTCCAGTCCCCCAAAATTACTGCGGTGCACAAATGTAGCTTCCTGGCTATCATACCTTCACAACTCAACACATTCTTTACAAGGGATTGAAGCTGCAGTGCCTGTGCCTTTGGGATGAGTGATTTTTGAGGAATTATGGTGGATACAACCGGGTACCAATAACCATTCATGCTTTCCTGGAGTAAGGTCTCTTAAGGACCAGACTCCAGAAGTAAGAGTTTAAGCAGGAGCTTCAACCAAGTCTAAGATGGGATAGAACACGAGCTGGGAAGATCAAAACCATACATGATGGGGACAACTTGAACACAGACTGGTTGGTCATGGTTGCTTACAATACAAAAGCTCACTAAAAGCAAGTGGCACAATCAAATAACATAATTCAAACACACAGAGATACTTTCAAAACGAGCATGTAGTTAAATTATGGAACTCGCTGCCACAGGGTTTTATGAAAGCCAAAGAGGTACAAGATAATGGGTATGGAACACAATGGTCTGGTTGTGTTCCTCAAGGAACACAATGAGGAACAAAATGGCCTCACCAAGTTCATCATGGTAGGAAATTGGGAGGATCACTTTATATGGTTTTATACTATTTTGCTGAACACCTAGGAGCAACCACTGCTGAAAACATTTCTGGTGTGAACTAACATGGTGCTTACTATGTTCTTCAGGAAGGCAGAATGGCCCACAGACAAATAAAATTGCTAAGAGTCTGCAAACTTCAGATTTCATCTGAAAACTTAAACTTTTAATACTAGTATGTGTAGAGAAAGCTTGAAAATATGACCTCACTGTGCTATATGACCTGGAAAAAATGGGAGAAAATAATCACATGCACATTTCATTTCTGTAATTTAGGCCAGTCTTACAGTCCTGGCTCATGACTTCAGAACACTTCGGGGACTCGCAGTTTTGTTTTTGCTTCAGACTTATCAGTACAATAAATATATTCTACTAGGCAGAACATTATCAGAAAAAAAAAACCAACCAACTCAACATATTTCCAGCAAGTGGCTCTATAAAATATTGTGGTTTTTCTTTCAGAACTTCAAGTGAGTGCTGTTGAATTCACTGAGCACTCAGCATCTATGGAAGTCGGGTCTAGGATCCCTTCAGGAAGAGCCTCATGTACAACCATCCTCACTTTCACTGTGTACCTTGAATACCAACAATCTTCTAACAGGCCAAGAAACACTCAGAGATTCAGGGTTTGTGCAGAAGCACAGAACTGTTCATTTAGAACTTCTAATGGTCTGCTGGACTGACAGGCAGGCTGAGGGGCAGGGAGAGGAACTCAGCCCTTGTTTCCTTAACAGGATCTGTAACCTGTGTTGACAGCACTGCTAATATTAGTCGTCTGAAAGATGGGCTGCTAATGACTGATTTTCTAACACTGCAGCTTTGCAAGTCTCCTGGAGTAGAAATGAACTCTGCTCTGGTTCAGAAAGAATGCTGAAGGGGGTAAGCTGGGGTTTTTTTGTTTGTGTAACTCAATGCTTTTGAAGGCAAATAAGACGACAGCATTGGCATGACTTAAGCAACAATGAGCTGTGGCCCACTTTCTAACTATTTTACAGATGATTTTCAAGAACATCCCAACATATGATATTGTAGTAAATAGAGAAGGAGACTGCACAGATGGTGTTTTCTAAAATTTTTGTTCCAGTACGGTCCTCAGTGAAGGGGTAAAAGGAATTGCAGCTATGCCGTCTAGTTACCATCCAAGCCACCTGAACTGAAAGGCAGTATTTGTGATCACAGTCAGTGTTGAACCAGTTAAAAGCTTTGAATCTAATCATGCGAGTTGCTTGGGAAAGATTTCACTAATACAAAAGCACAACAGGAGGAGGACAGTGAAATAATGTCTCTTGACTGTATTTTGCTGCCTTGGCTGCAATATTTAAGCATTAGCAGAAAGTCAGCTAAAGTAACAATTCAAAACCCAAAAGCATTACTGAAAATAAAATCGCAAAAATCTTACAGTGAAAACATCAGGACTTTTGTTTTCTAATTCCTACCAGCATTAGTGAAATATATTCACTTCCAAATGCAGGATTTTACCTTACTGAGTGTAAAACCTATTTTAATTTGTTCATTTCTTTGTACATTTTTTTTTACTCTTCAGTGATTATTTCTTTTCATGATCTTTAAGTGAACAAGTTTCTATGCTTGCAAGATAAAGTAATTATTTTTATCAAGGAAAGAGGTAAATGGCAGAAGAAAAATTTTAATACACTCTGTCTACAGACAGAACAACTGTCTCATATAATTGCTTCTTATCTCTCTAACAGTTTAACAGCAAGATCCAGAATTATTTCAGTTTTCTTCCTATTGTAGAACTTGGCTAGAAGTTGGAGAAAATACCATTATCGACATGGTACCAGTTCTGCATTTAGTAAAGAGTATACTAGAGGAAAAGAGGATTATAAAATGGATGTCTGAAGTCAAATTGCAAATGGCTAGAGAGTTTCTATTGCCACTTCAGAAAAAGAATCAGGATCTTTTCTATCCTGTGGACAATGCCCATTTTTTAGTTCTAGAAGAGTCTTAGTTTTAGTGACTACCTAGGCTGCTTCTGTAACACAAGAGTAAATTTCATTTTGTCACTTCTCTTTTTCAGAATCAAAATTTTGGCTTTCCTGCTTCTGCTCCTGTCTTCATTTAGCACGTGCAAACTACGATGTTGTCAATGACATCCTGCAGTGAAGCTATGTTTGTAGATACAGAGGCTTAAGACCTTCCCTTGTTTCAAATATGGCCTTTAATTCTTACAGCAGCACAAGTCTGGAGATCTTAGAATCATGGAATTGGTTAGGTTGGAAAAGACCTTTAAGATCGAGTCCAACTGCAAACCTGACCCTGCCAAGTCCACCACTAAACCACGTCCCTCAGCACCACATCTATACATCTTTTAAATACTGCCCGGGACAGTGATGCAACCACTTTCCCGGGAAGCCTGTTCCAGGGCTTGAATCTTGTACCTGGCACAGGGCTACTGAAGCTAGTATTTCAGCATTTTTCACAGATTTTGAGTGTATCACCATGTATAGCACCTAGACAGATAAAGCCTACAGCTGAAGTCAGTAGAAGTTCAACATCTCATAGTAGTCCAGATCGATGAGCCCAGTTAGCCACCCGACCCACCAGTGTAGTCTTTTCACTCACATGTGGTCTCCTCACTCCCATGCTCCATGAAGCCTCTTGACTAACGATCAGGGAAAGAATATGGATCTCCTGCTCTTCTGAAATGGAGAGAAAGCACTTCTCTGGTTTATGGGAACAGTATTTCCCCAAAGTCCTTCTGCTTCTTTTGCAGTGTAGTAAGGGCTTATGTGCCTGCAAAGCATACTTTATTCAACATATGATACCACCACCTCACCTGCTGACAAAAGCTAGCAGAGCTGGCTTGGTGTAGAGCACAACAGATGGAGCGCAGACTGCCGCCTACAGTTGCCAGGACTGTGCTCTGGTTTTGTTGCGACTGAAAGGCAAAATAGAGCCTTCCGTTTAAAAATCTAGCTGTAAATTGCTGAGACCTACGGGTAAAGAGTTCTGCAGAAATGCTGTGAGATTAATAACAGTGTTATTTTTAATTCAGCTGCCATTAGCCACCATCTGTTTTCATAACTCATCTGCAGCGCAATGTTACTCTAGTGAGACTCTCTGCTAGGCAGCACTGCTGCAGAGCTCCTCCTTCTCTCCAATCTAAAATATCAAAGGGCCAAAGTGATGCAGCACCAGAAAAGGTATTTAAAATAAATAAACGAGTTACATATTTTAAAAGTGTCTTTCTGTACATCGTAACACTTCTGTGCATGAAAGCTTAAATTGCATTTTGCAGCAGTGAAGAAAAGAATGCAATGTTAGAAAGGGATTCGCAGTATCTACCTCAACCCATTGCACTGGGAATTTTTGAGTGGGTGAAGAGCAGAAGGGAGCTACACCAAAGTAGAAATTTAATGCATAATTTCATTGTTCTCAGGGTTTGTTTTACTTAGGTTAAAAATGGGACAAGTTAAGATGTTAGAGCGGAACTGGACAGGGGTTATTTCGATTTACTTCAGTGGACTTCAGATCAGACCCAAAGAAAAGACCTATCTTGCTATTCTTACGTGACTAATGAGTAGAAAAAAGAATACCATAGCATGATATAGAAGTAGGGCAGATGTCCTGGTCCTTGATCAGCAAAAGCACAAACCTTGCTAGACTTTAATGTCTTCTCTATGCTCAAGCATACACATCTGGATTATGTTATTCTAGAACATAGTCCTCCCTGCACTTACAGACCTTGGCTGGAAGCTGGTGGAGGGACAGGGTCCAAAGTGTCAGAAGCAGCTCTGTGCTCCGGTGGGAAGGAGGAAAACTGGATGCTCCAAAATGCCCAGAGGCAGGGGAGTTTTCTGCCTTCGGCCATAAGCAAGGCAGAGACATACCTCTGCAAGCTCTACTAACCTGTGGATTTGTCTGTGTTTTCTGGGTATGTTTAAAGCAGAACATAAATACTGAAAGACATTTGGCTATGGCACGAGGTTTTTCTTGGGCTAGTGAGCTCCCGCAGCCCCTCTCCTCAATCTCCTATGCATACACAGTTTTCTTCTGGGAAAAAAAGATACTGATGTAGAGCTTTTTAAAATAGCTATTCCATGACATCTATTTCAGAAAATACCTAAGTTTAGAAAAGCCATCGGGCTATCTTCCTCTGAGGCCCAGCTCTGTGAGGTGCCAATGTCCCTTAACTGCTCAGCGTGTCGGAAGGAGGCTCTTCATATGCATCTGCATTGCTCAGTCTCTGTTTAATGTACCACCAAGACACAACAACAGCCTATAATTCCTGAGAAGCCGAACAACAGAAGCTTCCTGTGGTCCTGTATTAATGCTTCAGAGGGAAAAGCTGCAGGTGGATGTTCACTCATTGCAGATTCTCATTCTCCAGCATGTGCCTCTATCAGTTATCCTACACACCTCTGTCGGCTGGAGATTTCCTGCTATTGAACTTGACCTTGGAAGGTACTTTGTACATTGTTTTGCTTGGAAGAAAAGACTTGGAAGAAAAGACTTAGAAGAAAACATAGATGCTAATCTCAGTAAGCTTGTATCTTAGGAATTCATTCACTAGCAGACATGATTTTGTGCCTCAGAACTTTCAAAGGATAATAGTGGTGTTTATTATGCATTGTTGTGATCATTTTGATGCTAGACATAGAACTCTTTCACATGAGTAGAAATAAAGCAAGTAAGATGCAGTGGGAAAACAGGAAAAAAAATACAATCATTAAGTTATCTGATAATTACTGACTATGGCTAGAATGGAACCTGTGCCCATTTGGCTAACAGAGCCACGTGTTCGCAGCAATGCAGCACAAATGGAAGGGTAAGTACCACATAAGAAAAGAACCAGGCTCACTAGGGTAGTGCTGCCCAGTGCCCTGAGAGCCTTGACCTTCACAGTGCTGAGGGCCTTCCAGTTGTATTTCCCGAGCCGTGTTTATTACAAGGTCAGAAACCCAGTTTCTGAGCCGTTAACTGTGATGTACATAGTTGCTTTTGTCAGTATTGCAGAGCAGTGAATCTGGCATATGACACAGAAAGCATGGTAAGGAGGATTGTGGAATTATCATTTTTTGGATAAATTGTAAGAGCATGAGGTTCCCTAAGGTACCTGTTGATATCTATATGAAATGTTTTCTCATCCCATTACTTGCCTGGGAGAATCTATTCCACTACAGATTTAATTATATATTTAGAAAACACGATCTGTCACGACCAGTTTTCCTTTGCTCAATCCAATGCTGTGTTCAACACACCATGAACAAGAACGATACTGTACACTTTGCTAACGAAGCTATTATTCCGCTGACATTAACATTAGAGATACTTTCTTCCTCCCTGATGATTTATTCAAGCTCTCAAAAATTAAGTAACCTTAAGGACCTGTAGATTGAAAAATGAATCCACTGAGTATGTTATTACCTCTTGTTCTGATGCAACATCAGTTGGAATTGGTGGGAAAGTTTCTAGTACTTTTAACAGCATTGGATCATGTTCTTATACACAAGAAAAAGTGCCAAAATCTTACAAGCAACAAGGATTTGAAGTAAAGAGAGTTGTCCCCTAGTCTGAACAGCCTCAACTTGTAGAAGCGTTTGGTTATAAAGTTGGAATGTCACATTCTTACCTGCAGTGCCAATGACTTCGCCCTGTACTTCTGGCAGCTCTGATCCCACAAAAAGAAATGTACCCTTACCTCATTTATGTGTATATTTTAAATCAATACTGTTCACTTTGGAAAAGTCCCCAAACTCATAAAATGAAAAAGAAATTAAACAGGAGAAAAAGAAAAAACCCTCATGTTTACATAGCAGATATGCTACGAAAGGATGTCTAGGTTCAAGTCCAGTCGCATGATATCACATACTGCTACATCATATACTCCCACTTTTATTCTTTATTCTATTTTATCCTATCTTTATTTACTACAATCAGCTTTCTGGACTTAGCTTGATTCCTAATTAAAAGTTAAGGACATGACTCTAATTTAAAAGTGTTTATGAGCAAGGTGAGAACTGGGATTCTATCTACTTTTACATGAGCGATCAAGTTTGTGATATAGGATCAGTTAAAATTGTGCACCCAAATCCTGTGGGATTGAGAGTGTAGCTTGTAAGAGGATTGAGAGGTGGAGGAGGAGTGCACAGAGAACTTCAGTAAACATGGGAGTGGGATGAGAGAGAACACTGAAATTTTACAAGCATACTGGAATTGAGCCCGATAATCAGGTGATCGTTGTCCAAGTTTCTCCAGATAAGAAAGGTGACAGACATGGAAAAGCAAGTGATCGTGATTTGCCATTTATTATAAAATCTTGCTTTCAGCTTGGTAATCAAGTAAAAAAGATAGCAAGAGATATTTCATTGCAGGATTTTTCAATAGCATCAGCAGTTTCAAACACAGTGTTCATCATCCTGTTCTGGCCAGAGCTCAAGAAATAATAAAACATCTAAGGCTCTATTTTGATGTACGGTCTGCATCTGGTTCGAGGGTATACATTCAAACCCGTTGACTCGTATTAGATCTGGAAGGAGGGTTCCAAAAGAAATAGTGTTGGGCTGATTCCAGAAGTTCTCCAACAGTCAAAGTCATGATGGAAGTAAACTGGAGTTTTGTACTCCTGAAAATTTAAGCTGCTTTGTGATGCAAAGTAATGACCTGGCAGGAGAAGAGGAAAGGCTTCCAGAGAATGACTAGCTGGCATAATGGTTTTTAGATGTAAATCACTTCTTATACTCTACATATTTTCTATTCTAAAAGTGAAGGCAAAAAAGTAAACGGAAGAGTTAAATTCTTTTTCACCACAGGAGGTTTAATAACAATAAATGTACAAGTTTCCAGAAATTACTGGCCTTCTGAAGTGGTCAAGAAAGACACAAAAATGTCCCTATGGTATTAATCCCATTTAGCAGATACTTGAGCTGATGCAGAAAGAAGAAAAGTGGCATACACAAGATGCAGGGAATATGTGGCATAGCCAGAACAGAATGTGTATTTCCTGGATCTTTGGCTTGAACCAGCGTGAGGATATTTCTGCTTTGCCAACAGCTAATTCCTTCCGCTCCCAATTATATAAATACACACACATACATCCCAAGAACGTGATACGTTACAGAAAAAATGTGCTGAAGACAAGTAATGCCCCATCACAGTTAATAACCTTTGAAAGCTTTAATGTGAACAATAGCAAGTGTCTGTTCTGCAGATTTTTCATTAAAGTACATAGACCAGTCTTGAGGAAAAAAATTAAGAAGATATTTGAGGAAGTAATAACCCAGAGGTTAAAAAAATATTGATTAGGAAAAATATTTGCTTCATAAAAATAATATTTCTCTTTTAGCAAAAAGAAGCTGCTTAGTCCCCAGAAAAAGAAAACAAAGTATGTTCTGAAGGCACCCATTTCATTTGTTGTGAGCTTTGTTGAATAATGAGCAAAACTGTCATTCGTCTTACAACCTTCTCTCACCTTACCTATCACACAGAAAGATTTAAAATTCTTCTGGAAAGTCTGCACCACTTCATTTATTATATTGAAAAAATTAAACACCAACTTTTAAATACTTTCAGTGGTATTTTTTGTAATCTAACTGCCTGCCCTTTGGTGCCTAATACCTTCTTAGAAGATATGACCTGGTAAATTTAGTATGGATTACCACAGACTGCATTTACTTCTAATGAGACATAGTTTCTCCTGATCTTTTTCATCTATCTTCAGAGAAGAAAGATAAAAAAAAAAGCTTGTTTCTGTCAGAGTTCGTTCTTTGGTGTCAGGGAAACATGCTGGGTTTTTTCCTTCTCCATCTTCTAAGTTTTCACCTTGATCTTGTAAAATATTACAAATAATCCAAATGCATATATTGCGCTGCTCTTTTGTAAATACAAACTGAATAGTCAAATTGTGGAAGATAATGATAATGATTCCTTGAGAATATATTTTTCTATCTTCGAGCAAAGTGTTGGGTGGTACATTTCCAAATTTCAGTAGACTGGTGGGTGACTTGCCGACTAAGGCAAATGCAAATTAAGATAGCTGAATCAAGGGCCTTCTGAGGACTTCAAAGGGCTTTGGATCGAGCCTCAAGTTCTTAGGACTTTTCATCTCTAGATATCAAAATACTTCACAACAATCAGTACATTTCATTACTTCTATTTCATTGATGGGGAAACTGAGGTATAGAACAGCGAAACAATTCTCCCCCTGTCATTTAGTGAGTCTGTGGCACATCACAGGAGAGCAGGCAGATCCCACAACTTCCCCTTTCTGCCATTTCAGTCAAGTTTTCTCACAGAGATTGCCTTAGAAAATAATAGTTAGCCTTGCTACTCCAGTAATTTTGCCCCACTTCTGACTAAACTCCAAAGTAACATATTACGTATTGCTTGACAGAGGAGATCTGTATACTGATCCCGCAGGACTGGTGCTAGATGTATCAGTAAACCTCCAAAATCCCAGTGTGCTGTGCCTGCCACCACCAACTCTCATCATGGCAGTTCACTTGCATCTTTTCCTATCGCTCTTTGATCCGCCCCATCTCTTACTAATCCCAGCTACTTCAAGGGATTAGATGGAATTCAAATGAGATCCTGTGTTGATTTAGAAGTCTGTTCTTTCAGACAGAAATTGTATTCTCTCATCTGTGTTCAAAAAGAAGTAACGTGCTATCATCACCAGCACAATATGAATGGCTAATTATAAGAAAGAGCTGGATGCTCATAAAATAAATAACAAGATCTTTGAGTGACCCTGTGCTGTTTCTTCTAAATTGTATCATCGGTTTTATATGTTGGGGGCTGGACTGCCTGCATGATATTAAATAGTTAAAGGGAAAGCCTGGCATTTTGTCATGGAGGAACATTCTTAATAGCTGCTGTTTAACACATACCATGGGAAAGAAAAGGTTGTGAGTGCCCATTGGATGAGAAACAGCAGTTCACTAATAAATACTAGTCCCAACTGATTTACAAACAATGAAGTAACCAAAAAGAGCCATGTTAATTTCTATTCTGTTTTCCAGCAGGAGAACAAAATCAATATTTGCTTAATGGAAAAAGGCAATACTTGAGGCAGGCCATCAAGGGCGGAAGGACTGTCCTGTAACCAGAGCATAAGCCCAGGAATCAGGAGAGAAATTTTCCTTTTGAATTGCTTCAGATGGGTTAATGTCGCAGTCCGGGCAAAGTATCGCTCTTTGCCTCGCTTGCCCCACTTGAAAACTGGGAAGTTGCTCCTCGTGAATGCTGCAGGAAGCAAAGAGATAGTAACAGTTTTCAAGCACTATGGGTATTTTCTGGCTTGTCAGTGAAGACTGTGGAGAAGTGTTGCTGGTGACCTGTCGCTACTGCAGCTGCCAGCAATCCAGGCACAGATAAAACTGAGGCTGCTGCTTAGCACTGGACTGAGAATCTGCTTAAGTGAAGTGGGCAGCTGAGGACTGGTATTCTGTTGCTGCTGTGCACACTTAGCATGCAATGGGTACAGCCCTTCAATATCCGACCAAACAGCTCATAAAAGTGCTATTATCCACAAAATACCTTCTTGGGGGCTAAAGAATGAAAAGAATGGAAAGAATTTATTTCAAATTCAATAAATGTTTCTTTTGGGGTGCATATCATCCTATTCTTGCCATGTGGCAGCTGTATTTATCCACGTCCAGTGTCAAGAGCAACTGTCTCATTAACATTTTTATACTATAACCACATGTGGTAGGAATGCTGGGTATAAAATCTGTGTGGCCTTTTTTTTCTCTGAAATACTCGTTTCTTTTAAAAACTTTGGAGGTGAATCACTTCCTTAGGAGGGACCATTGACTTCAGCAGGACTGTTAACGTTTCCTTAGTTTTGCTTCCGTGTCAGAGGCTGGCGGACTGGACAGCATTTTTTCAATCTGTAGCCTTTGGATAACGGAACTTCAACGGCCTTACATTTGAATTTGCTGAAATCTGCCGATACGTTACCAGAGCTAGGTATGTTTCCCACAACAAAATAAAACTCACTGCAAATGTATTTGACTAAAAAGCTATTCCACTCCAAGGTGGAGGGAGGTAAGAAGAGATACTTAAATAGTCTGTCTATTACCTCAGGCACCACTTACAGGCACTACCCTGCACCCCAGAGACCTGGATTTTGACTCCAACATTGCTTCATAATCAAGGATTGTCCCAGGCTGAACTTTCAGACTTCAGCTACGTGATCTAGGGTCAAATCCTGAGGGGATGAAAGAGGATGGGAAGAGATGGCAAGGAAAACAGAGCTGTGCAAAGAAACGGGTTGATACACGCAGCTGAAGATGTAATGAAAGAAAGAACTGGTTTTAAGAGTTTTTTTCTAAGCTAGGTTATGATTAGAGCATCAGAAAACAGGATACACAGTAAGGACTGTGCTTTCAGTAAATGGAGAGGTTGTCTCATAGGTACAGGAATTTGTGCTTAAAAGGCCCAATGGCAGTAAACTGATGGCCTGATCCTCAGTTACACTGAGGCCCTTTTTTTTTAAGTTTCCTGTAAGTGTAAAAATGGTCTGAAACGTGATTATTTGCACGAATGTCATATGCAACTGGAAAGGGGAGTTCATTGACTTAATTAAGGTTTTATTTTTCAGGCCTGAACCTAATCTGCCCCTCTGCTTGGTGTAGTATCTTGGTATGGTGGCAGCACCAGTTAGAGGGTGTGTACAGACTTGTGATACATGTATTGTTTTGGGCTGCAGGAAAGTTAATTGGACTTCTCTCTTGAATGAAATTGCAGGATCTGTACCCAAATTAACTTATGCTGTAGTAACTGGGAAGGAAGGCAACTTTAAACCACCAAAAACAACCATGGCCATTTTTTTTCCCTCTTGTAACCAGCTATGTGCCTCTGATTTCATGTGTTTGTACGTTCTGAACGTTTCCATCCTCTGTTTAACAGGGATTATGGAATATTTGGGTGAAGTCTTAACCCCTTTTTGATGAACAGCAAGACTCTTACCTAATTTAATGGAATGAGAATTTTATGTCACATCTGTCAAATGGCAGTATCAGTAGCTATCTGCTTGGCAGGAGCCTAATCGTGGCTTAATTCATCTAGTCACTTCTCCCTTTTCACATTTTTAGTTCTTTCCTTCCTTCCACTCTCCAGATCTCCGTTAAGCAGTATTACAAAATATATGTACAAAGATGGCAAAGTTGAAAATTCACTTCAGAATGTTAGTGTAATATGCTTTATGGTTATAACCAGAATATTATGCATGGAAAGCATACAGTATTCCTGAGGTAGGAATTCTGATAACCTCATCAATCATTTCCTGTACGTTATGTACACTATTTAAGTAAGTGGAAAGCTAAGTATTTTTCCTTGAGGTTAAGTGTATGTCAAGAAGAAGAAGAAGAAGAAAAGCGTTTTTCACTGTAAATACAAAATGGATTTTCCAATGATCTATTTAACATTGACTCCATTAAAAACCTTCAGTAACAGAGCAGATCAAAACAAGTGAGGGAAAACAATTATCAGAAATAACACTTGTGAAGAAAAGGAATAAGAGAGAGCTTTACCAGGCTTTGGTGATTTGACTCCTGAGAGTCAAAGGCAAGATACAACACAGCTGTAAAGAAAATGGAATTTTCTATGCCTATATGCCAACACTTTAAATATTTATTTCTTATGTATTAATTATTTGAAAAATAATGGTTGATATTTTCAAAAGTATAAAATGCTGGTCTGAATCTTTTCCTAACTGAAATCAATAATAAAACTCCTATCAGCTTCTGATAGCAGCTGCTTCTGAAAATATTACTTTACAGGGGCTTTTTTCTAGTTTGTGGAGGGAGAAGGTTATTTTGAAAATACTTGTAATCTATAATTTTTTCCACCCTGAAATTATACAAAATATGACATGTTCAAAAAGAATACTACTTTTGTTTCAGGTGGAAAACATCTCCCAAAGAACTCCAAATCTTTAATAGTGAGAAGATTTGGCATAAACAAACAATTTACTGCGTCTTCACAACACAAGAAGTGAGGCAGCCCAAGCCCAATATAGAGAAGCTTCATACTCCTGCGACAAGTCATCTATCCACTTATACATATAAATATACCATATTACAAATTCTTCATGATTGTATCTGATGAAAATGTCGCTGTGTAGGTAGCACTCTGTTCCTTCACTGCTTTTGCAAAATTCTTCTCTAAGGTATTTGAACAAATACTGCTACCGCTGACCCCTTTAATGAACACCTCTTAACCAATAATGGAAAAACCTTCATCAGGCGTGAAATTTAGGATTAAAACAATAACAGCTTCTGGTTTATTAATTTTGTTCTTCCTGAAACTTCCTTTTTCTACAGATTAAAACACAAGTAGACCAATTATATCCAAGGTATGTCTGTGTATCACTATAATACAGTTTATATAGAAGAATGTCACAAAGATTTGGAAAACAGAGATTTTTGTGATATGTCAGTTTAGGTAATTGCAGTTTAGTTTTTCAAATAGGTGATCTTTAAAAGGAAACAACCTACAGAGCTGTTGGGAGACTCACTACTACATCATCTTCTGGTTACCCATGATCAATATCTGGAAGCAGCTACGGCAGGTATGAGTGAGAGCAGCGATATTATTACTGAGATTCATGCAGATTTGTAACAGCCTAAGGAAAATCATAGCAAAATACCTGGCTAATATCCCCTGCATATAGAAAGACCACAGGAGCACAAAATTACTCTGTGTATGGGTCCATATTGCCATCTTGGCTCATTCCTTATCTCCAGTACCCTGCTGCCCTGATCAACACAACTGTGCACGTGGCTGTTCACTTCTGGGCTCCCCTCTGCGGTGAGGAAACCAGTGCCCTCTGTGACAGTTTGCTCCAGGGTCTGCTTTAGACTGATAATACCATGGTAGCACCCAACAAGTGCGGCTCTTTCCTCCTTAGACACTCCTCAAGTGACACCCCAGAAGATTTTGTGTCTTTGCATATTCCTTTGTGCCTCCTTCCTGGACATAAAAAATCTCAGCATGATGCAAGACACCCACCTGACAAACAGGAAAACTCACATCAGAAAACACATCATTTCAGGTACTAAAAATTGCAAACTCACCAAAAAGCAATGCCTCAAGACAGTCTGCACCAATCATCTTGGGAACCAGGATTCTCTTGCTAGTGCAACCTATAACAATATAGGCAGAAGTGTCTCAATAATTCAGTGATGACAAGGACTTCATTGTGCTAGTAACATACACAATAAACAGCTGATCATAATGAACACGATAAACAGGTCTGTTAAAGTCATGTTGTAAGAGAAAAATTTTGTAAAAATTATCTAACCTAGACTGAAGATTTAGAAAACTGTGATTCTGGCTTTTCTATTTCAAATTCCAGAAACGTTTATAAATGAATCTATAAAAGCCTAGAGTCAAGATTTGGGGTCCTACCTAAATATGTATTTTATTTTAGGAATTGGTCTCAGCAGTTCTCAATACATAGGAAGGAAGTCTGGTTGCTAAAAACCAACAAAACCTAAACATAAACACGAAGATTACATTTAAGTTTGCTTCTGAGACACCTGACCCAACAATATCTTAAGATTGATCTAACCATTATGCGTTAACTTTAAATTAGACCAAATCTGAGTACTTTCTTTAATGAAAATGCTTATTACTCAAATTACATATGTATTTGACAATGGAATATAGATCTTACTAAAAACAAACACAAATGCTGCTTTAAAAAGATTAAACTAATGAATAACCAGCTAGAAGGAACATAAAATGGGAAATGGAAACTCTTAAAAGAATACTGAGGACTGTACAACAAGACAACAAAACACAAAATGTCCTTGAGGAAGATGTGTAGGTTTATATCTACAGACTTCCATTTTTATATTTTGTTCCAAAGAGAAAAAAAATCAGTGGCAGTAACTGTAAATTAAAACCTAAGAATCATAAAAATACTTATTATAGGAAACAGGAAAAAAGTCAGTGTTAGAAGAATTAAAGACAAAGAGTGTTTTAATTTCATTAGGAAGAAGAAGGAATGACAGCTGGAAATGGCAGAGTTATTCAAATAAAGTAAATGTAAGAGGGGTGATTATCTCACATTAGTTTAATATTAATAGAGTCATGTCTCACTAGGCAGAAATTAAGAAAGATGGTAACGGATTGGAGGCATAGCAGACAACACTCATAAACATTATTTGTAGGATGTAAAACATCTTTTGGCAAAGATTCAGTGGCATCTTTCTATTTAACTTAACAAATAACTAAGAAATGATTTCATGTCAGGCTATGAGTACTCACATGGGGAACAGAAATCTTGTAACACAAAACTTTCCAAAGTTGCTGACAGGTGATGCCATAGCGAACGTAACGGAGTGGCTCAAAGCTGAAGTAAGATAAATTCAAATTTGCCATAGGGATGAGGAAAACCCGTTACATACCAAGCCCTGCAATATTAGAATGAAGGAGTGCTTATCAACACTGCTAGGAGAGCCACAGCAGAGCAGTTTAAAACAGGGGGGAAAAGGACAACTTAAAGCAGCTGGCAGAGAACTTCTGGGCTTCATTGCCTCAAGAGATTGTGGAGACAAGAAGTATGAGCAGGTCCACAAGAGACCAATTCATCAATAACATACTAGAAGGAGCAGTCAGGGATGTGCCTTCTAACAACCCTAATTCCATGCCAGTAGATGCTGGGGTAAGACAAGAGCTCAGAGGTACGTGCTGTCCCCAACAGCATCTCTTATCACCACCATTGAGGACCAACAACTGGGCTAGATGGACCACTGCTTTGGCCCCGTAAGACATTTATTTTTCTAGCAGTGAGTATAACTGCCCTTGAAATGTCCTATCAGAAGTGCAAGGAGTTTTTGTGTAATTTGAAATGTTATGTCGAGGTATGTTTTCTTTTTAATAAAACAGTACAAAGAGGAATTAATTCAGGCAAATCTCATGGCCCATCCTAGGGAGGAGTTCAGATTAAATTGCAGTGCTATTCCCATCTGACTTCATAATCTATAGATCTATGAAATTTTCTCATAGTATGATAATTTTTCAATTTCAGACTTGCTCCCTCTCTACTAGGCCCTTTATATTTTTAACTATAAGGTTTTTAAGAGGGTCCCCTACTACCTGTCCCTTTATATATAGCCCTTGTTTATCTTTAATAAATGGATAATTGTACTGGCTTTATGTTGTTTACTGTTCTTCGCATTTTTTCATCTTCTCTGTGTGCTCTGCCCAGCACAAGAAGGTATCTTTCAATAAAGACTGCCTGAGAGTGAAGATGAAGAAAGGGAGCAAAAGAAACACAGACAGGGAGCGAGGGTCAGAGGAAGAAAGAAGAGAGGAAGGGAAATGTTATTCCTGAAGGATCTGAAAATAATTCACTATAATTTGGAAAAGTCTTTAAATGTCAGGGAACACAGATCAACTATTCTGAAGAATTTATAATAATCTTTCTGATATTATTACCACACTCATTTTTATAAAAATAGCTGGTCATTTAGATTTAATTAAAGATGCTGCAGTGGTGGGACGTCTGGTAGACTTCCATTTCTGTCATTGTTCTGATATTTACTTGAGGAAGAAATGTGATAAATATATTTTAGAGGTGGACTAAGAAGAAAAAAGTAAAAAAATGCAAAACTATATAATGCTAGCAGGTGAAATAGGATCTTTTTTAAAGTATGAAATTCCTGAACATATTCAAGATCGTACTTATGGAAGCTATGGTACAAATTGAAAGTATCTTCACAGAAATAATTCTTTGATAGCAAAGGAAAGAAAAAAAAGCTGTTGCAAGTTTATTTCTACAAACAAACAGAAAGAGGAAAGCCTTTGAACTTCTATTGTTCTGACAACAATATTAGGTATGTTTTATCCAGCACAGTGTTTTTAAATGCTATTAACTTACAGGCAACACCGCTTTTATTTTTTTTCCTGAGCAAGTGGTGGTGAGAGTGGCGAGAGATAACCCAGATGAATATTTTGTTGGATGAATCAGTCCCACTTGAAATCAAGTGAGAGCTCTTGGAGGCTGAAATACAATAATCCCTACCAAATGGCACGGATACTTGCTACTTGTTATGTTGCACAGTAGTCAGGCAGAAAGTGTGTTAATGCAAGAGAGAAAAATTCTAGCAGTGTTTGGAATCTGAATGTTGGTCAAAGTCCAAGTTTCAATGATAATTCTGATTTCTGTGGCAAAAGATAAATCAGAAACTCCTGGCAGACTTGAATTTTAGAAAGCTGGATGGGGGTGTCAGCATCCAGTTAGAAGTGTCCTGCGGAACTCCCAGCAACTGGAAGCTCTGCATTAAAGCAGGAACTATGAACACTAAAAGCATCACGGTATGGCTAAGATCTTTATTTTAAAAGACTTATGAAGAGTGCTATTTTTGGTGAACCAAGTCAAAACTAAACGATAAGGTAGAGCCAGCCTATCACTTGAGATGGATCTGAGCCAAAACACTCTACCTAAGCTTCAAAGCGTTCATAATCTCACCAGGGATTTCAAACCTCTCCCTCTCATACAACTGATTTAACCTAAACTTCAGATCTATGTGCCGGCAGCCACTGAGAGAGGGTAGTTTCTAAGGTTAGGACAGAACATGTACTTCCCTTAGGCAGCGCTATATTTTCCACTTATGCTGAACTACACTTAAGCTTTTTATCTCCAAAGGTTGACTGGGATGTTCTCAGGCCTGAGTCTGCAGGATGCTGAGTGCTTTGCGGGAGGTGCTGAAAGATTTTAAAACCCACTGACGTCATTGCTTCTTGATGGCTTTCAGCACTTTTGGAGAGAGGGTGTGGGGAGGGGTGGCAGAATCAGATGCTAACATATTAAATTTTCCTGACACAATAAAACCCTATCGTCATGGCAGATTGAATTCATGCCTTAAGTCTAAACAAGAAAAAAATTAGTTTTTACATGTTTCCGCCAGAAATAAGTAGCACACTGTAAGTAAATCACATTGTTTATACCACTTAGTCTATGTGCAATGAAAACAAGAACAGCTGTTCCTTGACTGCTGTTGGTAACAAATGTGCACAGTTAGCTGTTATAATAGCAAAGTTTACAAGATCTGCCATCCTTCTCCTTACACTCTGTTTTTCTTGGCATTTATAAAGTCAGTTATTCATGTTCATTCCAGCTTAAAAAGTGCCACAAAATGTCTTTGCTGAGGACAAAAAAAAAAAAAAAGAAAGAAAACCAACCCTGAAACCTAAAACTTCTATGCAGTTTTTTTTCCCCTGAAAGTGGGAAAAAAGATGGATCAGGCAAAGTTTCTTTTTCACTAGATATACATAGTCTTCAAGTCCCAGATAAGATAGCTTGTGCATTACATATTACAGGACAACAGGACAAATCCTGGTTCCATTGACAGCAACGATATTTTTTTCATTGATTTGAACAGGACTACGATTCAAGAAGGTCACAATGGGACCGGAATGAGTTCTCTGGGTAAGCAACACGGCTGTCAGCAAACATTTCTTAGTCTCCTATATAAGTTTATTAAGTTTCATCTTGAAATCAGTTAAATTTCTTGTCAGCAAGGTTCTTCTGAGGAGCATGTGTCTGACACATGAGAATCTACTTCTTTTCCAGCCTAAATGCACTGAAAATAACTGATACCTATTTGATCTCATCCTTTTTACTATAATAGCTCTTCTTCAGCTCTTTTTTATTTCTAGACTGAAGAAGCCAAGTCCTTGTTCTTTTCAGCCTTCTCCAATGGAACAGACCCTACATTTCTGTGATCCTTTTAGTAGTCCTTTGACCCCTTCTAGTTTGAATTTATCTTTTTTTCATAAAAGGTGACTTGAAATTTACCGTTATATCCAGGTGAGGTCTAAACAATATTTTGTGGAGTGGCAGCCAAACATCTTCTTTGTAGATATCACTTGGCTTAGATAGCCAGGATGACATTTACATGCTCCTTCACCATGGTACCCTGGTAGTCCACAGACATCTGGTAACAGACAAAAAAAGGTTTTCTTACATTATGTCATTTGCAAATGAAATGTATTCATGATAGTTATAGTCATATGTTCTTGTACTGACAATGTTAACTTGGATATGTCTTTCTCATTCCAGTGTCAACCTCTCATTGTGATTTTAAAGAACAGTTCTATCTCTTCTCAGTCAAAATTCTGGCAATTAGTTTCTAAAAGTATGGCAATGATATACATGATTTTCAGATCCAAGGTAATACTCTCTACAATGAACTGTAACTGTATGGTCTTATGGTCTTCCAGTATAGTATTCTGAGTTCTCTTTTATTGCCAAAGTTGACCTGCACATTTTTAAATTCTTGGCTTTGATCCCAAGGGTAGAGACTTAGTATATTTACACTGTAGCTCCCCCTTAGATTTATAATAGCTCCAATGGCAAACCCTGAGTGATAAAAAGTACCACCTATTGCTTTTTATCTTTATGTTTTTAACATCTAAAGAAAGTAATTTCAGTGCAGGCAAGGGATTCAAGTCATGTTTTAAAGTTCTAAAAGACAAAATGCAAAGGATCCTGAAATTGCAGGACGATATTTCAGCTTTCTAAAATCCTTCTCCTGACACTAAAGGATGGGGGCAATTTCAATACTTATAAATTAAGTTTAAAAGTACAGAGAGGGGAGAGGCAGCTGCATGTCTTACCTGAGGATTTAATGGAAACTGGAGCTTTGCAATGGGCCTTGTCCTGGAGAACTGGCCGCCCAGGGCACAAAATGGCAGCCGGCACCTCTATGCTGCAAGTGGCTCATGGCTTCAACTCCACCCAAACCTTCGCTACCCAGAGGCCATCTCATCATTCCCCACAGCATTCAGCTGGGTGTACAAAGATACACCCAGAATTCAGCTTAAAAAAAGGAGGGCAGAAGGAAAACCAGGCTGGGATGTGTTGTCCTCCAGGATCAGCCTTGCCTCTGCCCTCAGTGTGGGTGGTGAAGCTGCGTCACCATAACCACAGCCGGGCAAGAGCCACCCCCGAAAAAAACAACCACAACAGCAACAAAAATGAAGGAAAAATAAAAATAAAATAAATAAAAAGGGCGGGGGGGAGGAGGAAACTCCCATTCCTCACCGAAACTACATTTCCCAGCTGCCTCCGCCGTTCCCGCCTTCTTCCTGCCCCTCACATGACCGCTCCCTGGCCGCGCCATGGCGGAAGCTGAGGAGAAGGTAGAGGCTGTGAGGGCACCTGTCCCTCCGGAGCGGGAGAGGAGCGTGGCGGCGGGAGCGTGGCGGCTCTCGGGAGCTGAGGGGCGAGGGGCCGGCGGCGGGGCGGTAGCGGCGGGTGGTGGCCCTGGCGAAGAGCGGGCGGCTCCCGCCCCGCGGGGCTTCCTGCCCATCTTCTCTGCTGCTCGAGTTGCTGTGGCCGCGCGGGCCGAGTGAATGCGGGATCGGGCCCTGTCCTCTGCGATTGGGTGTGAGCGGGGCGCTCGGCTCTTCGGGGAAAGGCCACCGGAGCTTTCCGATCCGGTTTGGACGCCCCTGCGTTGGCCGTTAGCGTGGCAGCCGTGCGGCCGGGTGCGGTAGGGCCGAGCCAGCGGCCGCGCGTCCCACCTTTTCCTGGAGCAGATAACAGCCCCGGCAGGTATGCGTGCTTTGTTTAGAGAAGGCCGCCGCGGTGTTTGACTTGCTCTCTGCGGGAGCAGTCCTTTCTTCCGGGAGGGTGTTTGCGTTTGCTTCAGAACAAAAGTGTAAGCCGAAGCGCGGTTCCGCGCTGCCTGCGCCGAGACAGCCCCGTAGGTACACGCTGCAGTGTGACAGCTCGCTTCTGGGAGAGGGGGGCATAGCGTGGGTCTGGGCTGAGGGGCAGAAGCAAGGCAGGGGGCTCTCGGACTGGGGACAATGACATGGACCCCTGAGGAAAATAGGTGCATAAAATACTGCCGACTTGAGCGTTCGCGTGTTGGTATGAGGATGTTTTTTCTAAACTGTTTGCAGTACCGCCTGAAAAGTATCTCTAGGAAGTAAGTACTAGTGCTTCGTAGGTTTCTGATTTTGCATCGGAGTGTGGTTTCCCGTGGCTTTTAATGTGGGAGGGTGGAAGTTTGTGCGATGAGCTGAGAAGTGATTTTTGGAATGAGGCTTTGCTAAAAACCATCCCTGTTTCCTCACAAGTGGAAAGGCTTGGAGCATGGCTGTGATTACACATAGTGTCTGTCAGAACCTTTGTGCTGTTGAGCAGCCTGGCTGGTGAACGCTTGCTCAATTTCTTAACACAATATTCTCTAGATGTGTTATGGTAAGCTTAATAAGCGTTTTTAATGAAACAGATAAATAGCATCCATAGGTTTTGTATCAGCAATAATTAACTAGTTGTGTAATTCCATGCATTTATGAGACTTGAAAACTGTTCAGAATTGACAGAAAAGTTAAGCTAATATTCAGTACTGTCAAGGAGCAGATATTATTTTTACAGACTTAGGGCCCTGTTTTGTTGCTGAACCTGTGTTTAAGGGTTAGGTTTCTGCTGAGGTTAGATGGTTTTCAGCATAGCACTGTGTTTATTTTAAAGGCTGTTTGACTTGAGGGATTCCTAATTATTTACTTAATATTGGTAGTCTTCTGGGGAGGAAAAGATTTCGTAAAGCTGTCATTGAATTTATTTTTGTGTTCTCCCTTCATAAGTGAATTCTGGTGGTTTTTAGGTATTCTGAATGACTACCTAAACAATTACCAATGGAAATCATAAATTCCTCTTGAAGACTTGTGATTTTTCATCTAAATTACTTAACTCTTCAAGATTATAGCTCTGTCTCTGGATTTAGTGTTCTTGTTCACATAGTGTTCACTTTAGTAACATCACATGATCAGTTAGAATAGTTATGTAGGAAGACAGTTACCTTTTTTTGAGAGGCAGTCTCCTTGCTTAGATATTTTGCCACTTTAATATTGTACAGGAGATTGCAATGGAAGCGTTAATAGCATGAGTGAAACATGAACAGGGTTTTCTAGTAATAGGCTGATTTTGAGAGTAAGACCCTGAAGGAAATATTTCTTAAACATTGAACTTTAATGAATTTCAGTTTTGAATATGATCGTAGTTGGAAGATTAATCTTTCTATAACCAAAGCGCTTTATTACATTTTGGAGGTTCTGCTCGCTTTTGAGAGAGTGGAGAGGAAACAGTAGTGTATTGATTCAGGACTTTGTGACTTCAAAGTTTTCACTAACTTCAAGACTTGAGTCCTGCTGGTAGGAATACACACCGTTATGCGGTGCTGTTTCCTTACTAATGCTTTAGTGTGCAACATCTTGTGCCCAGGAACTTGGTCTTATCTGGGTGAAGATGTGTTGTTACATCTTGTCACAGTTTCCTTTTAACTGCTGATGTATGAGGCCTTATCTGTATTGAGTGTGCTGAACGTCTAGAAGTACTGACTTAATTGTTTAATGCTCTATGTTAGCAGGTTAATTTTTAAATTCCTTTACTTCTGCTATAACACATAAAAGTATACAATATTTATAAAATCATATACACATGTGCTATAATATGTATTCTTGTATTAATATAAATTGGCTGTTAATGTTGTCCTTTTTAACTGTAGGACTGCATAAGCAAATAAAAGGTAGTTGTGAGAGGACTCTCCATGAAGCTCTAGGATTATAAGTACTAGTGTTTCTGGAGGTATTAGGCATGGATAGCTTCACTGGATCAAGAGTAAATCCTTTATCTTAAATTTGAATTAGTCTTTTAAAATGGTGTCTGTATTTCTTTAGGGGAAGAATAGTATAAATACAATTGTAAGAAAAAGACACGGGCATTTAAAATCAATAGTAAGTGAAGAGAAATTGGGATTTGACACAGCATTTAAAATCTCTGTTATCAAAAGACACTGCAGCAGTGTAACTTCAGACCACAGAAGAATAATTTGACAGAAACTGAAAACTTATCTACTGATTTTTTAACTTATTTTCATGTTTCAGTGTGTGTCATGTACCTGCTTTTTGCCTATATTCTGATAATTTTTTGACAGTTAACCTTTTACTCATGAAAGCTGTAGTATTGATGAGATATTGGTGATCTCATCACAATAAATGTTGATCCTGCAGAAGCAGAGTTGGTGAGCTCCTGCCTGGCCCTTGCCTTCACATCTTCCGTTGCTAGACTTGTTGATGATAAAATAGACAAGCCAGAAGAATATTCTGAAATATCCAAGGGCTTTTGTTGTGGGGGAGTGGTCTAGGGAGTAGGTAGCATTTTAATTTTAATGCTGCTTCAATGGTTCTCCATAAGCATGGAAGTACATGACAAACATTGAAAAATAAATAGAACCCACCCTATACGGCGTAGCAAAATTCCTAATTTATAATGATTGAGAAAAGCATTTTTCTTTGACTTTTAGCCTGATGAAGTATGTTAAATCCCTGAGCCTGCAAAGCTTGTTTAAAATGAATTCATAAAATTATGGATCTTTTGTAGCATCTGTAAATTGTCAGTTAGAGGAATGCTGAAGAAAACATTTTGGTGCATGTAAAATATCTCTTTGCGTGCAAAGTTGTGTGCAGACAAGTAGCCTGGTTCCTTATTGAAGTTCTCGTGGTTCCATTTTGAGGAGGTGAAATAAATGTCACAGAAGCAGGACATGCTGTGCCCGAGCAACCTTGTGCATCTAGGAGGTGTAACAATAAAGGACAGCTTGTACAGTAGTTCAGACTCTGCTGCTGGTACAGTTCTAGCCACATTTTGGTGAGGCCTACAATTCAGACAGAAAGGAAGAGATGGTACTAGAAATAACCTGCTTTATCCGAAGAAGAGCACAAGGCGGAAATCCACAGCTTGATGGACTGTGGATGTGAGCAGCAAACATTTAGTATTATCACAGTGCTTGACAGATAGACTGTCTGTAAGATACTGGGGACTAGAAGCCTGGGATATTACTCGCCAGTTGAGTCTTACTTGCTGCCTTTCTTATTTCCTGACCTGCTTTTGCAGCTTTGCTCTGCCAGCAACAGATAATGTTGGTTCTTTTGCCTCTGAAAGGTGTGCTGGTGTTCAAGGAACTGCATTGCGAAAAGCCTCACTCCAAACTTCCTTTGAGAAAAGGAGTAAAATTACATACTTTCTGAAAGAAACTGTCTTGATTTGAGTTTATTTTGCTGAATCATCACATACGATTTGGTAGTTGTAATCCTCTCTTTCACTCCATCATTTTTTTGCAAAGTGTTTTCATGGTTTAAAAAGTTATATCAACAACCTGCCAATCTTATCTCCTTTTCTGCAGCCTTTCATATACTGACTTAATCTAACCTTAATTGTTTTTTAGAATAAATAGTTTATTTCTAGGGCTACCATGCCACTTTCTATGGTTGTGCAAAGTTACTTTCCACATCATGAATACCCTGTTGAGTAGCAGGAAATAAAGATGCATGTACTGTGCTGAAGATAGTCTCAGTATTGTTTGAATACTTTTTAAGCTATAAGGATGTATGGAAATTGTTTCTTTAAGCCTCAAAGTGGTACAACAACCACCCTGAGTTTTTAGTAGTTGTGTTTTCATGGAAGGGGTCCATGCTTGGTCAGGTCAAACTGCATAAGCTTCATGCCAGTTTAATATTCTGCAGGAGACATGAATGGTAGCATTGCCTTGTTGCCGGTATAGATGGGTTTAGTGTGATTTAAGCTTGTATGTGCACAACATGTCTGCAGACTAGTGCTCTGAACAGGCAGTGTGACCATATTGTGCTGCTTTGAACAGATGTGCCCAGCTGTGATGAGGGCTATACATGGTTGCATTTGAGGTGGAGATTGGTTCTCCAACACCCGGGTGACCTTATGGAAAAAAGTTTCTGAAGGTTTACCTCCCGTTATTCAGATTGTACCAGCATATGGTAGGTAGCTTGTGTTGATGCTGAAACTTGTTCAGGCTGCCCCTGGTTTTGCACAGTTGATTGTAGATCATTGTATACTCCATATAGTTACAGATGTTAAGCTTAGTGCAGAAAGAGATTCAAAGCCAAACTCAGTATGGTTACAGAATGAGTACTACATTGTTCATAAATTACAGCACATAAAAGGTATTTAAAATTGTGTTTTGTAGTCTTTATATTTGGAAGCAGTGAACTCTGTGAATTCTAGCACCATTACTGAGTTGTTAAATGCACGTGTCTGTGAATTTAATTCAGATCCCTGAGCTATATGTAGTGTATTGTCCCTTCATATGAACCAAACGCAGAAGAGCTCGATGAGATATACCAGGCTAGAGATGGCAACATCTTATTTGTTGACCTTTTTTGTCTTGTCAGTTGCTATTTTCTTAATAGGACATTGGTGTCCATCTTCTGGCATGTGAAAAGCTGCCTTTCCACCATCTAATTCTGTCCAAACAAGTCAGGAAAGAGAATGAACAACAACAAATAATTTCTGAAATAGCAGTACTTCAGTACAGAAAAATAAGTCCTTCATGTTAGGAAGATGTTTGGCACTTGTGTTCATAAGGGATGAAGATAAAATTGCATTGATGCATAAGTGTAACTAGATATTAGATTTATGGCACTCAAATTATCTGGAGTTTACTCTGCAGATCATTAATTTTGCTTCAAATTATTTTACCATTTGACATATTATTTCATTACTACTTGCCCCTGTTGCAAGCCTCAGTAGTTTAGATACAGCTATAAAAGGAATATGTTTGTTTCATTTCTAAAAGTCCTGTAGCAGTGATGGGTCAAATAGTGACTTGGGACCCTTATATATGGAGTGAGAGCAAGGAATTTTTGTTTAGATTTCTTATGATGACAACTATTCTTGATGAATTTAACTTGTTGTGTAAGTAACATGGATATTTTTGCCCATTGTAGCTGACTTCCTCTTTTGTTCCATACCTGTATTGATAGGGAGTTCACGATACTCTTTTTTTCATGTTTTTGGGGGTATGGGAGAATCTCAATGAGTCATTTTGCTTGCTGATTATGCAGCAGAAGATAGGGAAACTGTCACACTTACAGCTGGTTAGGCATGTTTTATATTGCTGTATAGCAGTTTTTGAAA
>JAVSBS010004775.1:0-11329 GCA_033124195.1 Coracias cyanogaster | reverse complement strand
CCTTCTCTGGAGAGATTCCAAACCTGCCTGGACACGATCCTGGGCCCCCTGCTCTGGGTGAGCTGCTGGAGCAGGGGGGTTGGACGAGATAATCTCCAGAGGTCCCTTCCAACCGCCACCATGCTGGGATGCTGTGGTTGTTCACAAATGCACACATGTCCTGGAATTCATTAAGCTTTTCTCAGATAAAGCGCTGAGGACGTCATCAGATCCTGCATTATGGGTGATGTGAAATGTGCTCACAGGGGTTTGTTTTTTGATATTCCAACCTGCTTCTCTTGAGCCTTATTGTGCAACATGGTGAGCACCTGTTTGTGTCAACTCAGCTGTGGCTGATCTTGCTGGCTCTTTGGCTGGAGAGTGAAAAACAGGAACACCTGAGACAAATTCTCCTACAAGATTTATATCAAGGTTTGACCTTGTGACTGCATCTTGGTTCCCTCTGAGAGAAGGTCCCCCTGTTAGCTAGTCAGATAAATTCAGACGTCACAAACACGACAAGTCTTGGGCAGTTAGAGCTGTTATTTGCGTGGCTTTTTGGACAAAGCAGATGTCTTATTAAACAGCATTTAGAATCGACACACCCATGAAGTTCTACGTGACAAAAAGCCCAGAACTATTACGAAATATGGCTCAATATGTTTAACTGAACAAAACATGGTAAGTTTGGGGCTTTCAAGTGGGAAGCAGCATGAAATGGTGTGTTGAGGATTGTCTTCTGCAGCTGGCCTTCATACTGCTACACCCCTTTCAGATTAAGCGTGATAATATGTTCTGTATTTCTTTATATGCTTTACCCAAATTTCCTCCTTGAACTGACTCAATGTCAGAAACCATCTTTCCAGCATGGCTTGCTTGAGATTATTTGAGGTTTTGTTGTACCATGCGTTGTTCTTCAGCTCTCACAACATGCTCTTTGCAGGTGTTATGGAGCCACGTGCTCCCAACACCCTAAAACAGGTGTTAAATTAAAATTCTGCTTTTTTTTTTTCGTTTGATCCTGCTACTTCTCACTTCAGATCTCAGAGCTGGCTTCTAGATGGTGTCATACCCAATTTAGGATTCCAGCTCCTTCAATGCAAGGACACAAAATTACTGTTGCTTTTTAGACTTTAAATTTCCTGGTGTTTTGAATTCTAAAGTTAGGCTTTACTGGACCATTAACATTATTTTTGTTTCACAACAGAAAGGAGAGGGGTAAAAAACAACACAAAGATGGCTTGCAATAAAATTTTTCTAGACCAGGAGATGAGAAAGCTCCTGATTTCCGAGGTATATCTGAGTTCAGCGTGGCAAAGTAATGATTTCCTGTGAATCAACAATATTATTATGAAATACAAATATCCAAAATGTACTTGTGCTGTAATCTTTATCCGTGAGCCCATCTCAACCTGCTATCTTCCTACTCCCACTTTATGCCACCACATCTAAAGTTAGACTGTTAGCACTAGAGGAAGAGACCACACCTTACCCATATCATCTTTTTTTTTTTTTTTTTTAAGAGCTTAGCCCATTTTTGCAGTGCTCTATAAATAAATAATAGCTACTGTGGTGCCAGGGAAGGAAAGGAGAAAGCTAAGTTAGATCAGGAGGCAAAATAAGAAATGGACAAACTTAAATATTTTCCTGACAAAATGTAACCACTCTTAGGTGCAATCAATGCATGTGCTGCGAATGAATACAACCTGTGAATGGAATTCTTTGCTCTAGCACCCCTGTTGCTGACTAAAGAGGCTGCCGTGATGTGCGACGACATTCGGGGCACCTACATGACGAGGCAGACGAGCGCTACGGGCAGGTGGCTGAGCGTCACCCTGCAAGCCACCAGCAGGCAGCGGCTGCAGGGCCAAGGCTAGAAATGCTCCAGGGGCTGCCAGAACTCCAGGAGAGGACCAGCAGTGATCCCCACCTTCAGCTACTTGCCTCGTGCTGGGTGTTTGCCCTGACGAGGCTCTGGGTCGGCACAAGAGGAAAGGGAGGAGCAGAGGAGAGAAGGGGCCAAGAGCTGCTCGCATCAGCATGACTTTCGACTTAGGCCAGTGTGGTAAGTGGTGGCTGAGCGTCTGTTGGTCCCCACCGTTAACTCAGAGTCAACATGTCACCAATGTGGCTTTAAAAGCCCTTTAGTATTCATTTCCCTTAAGGTACTGGGGTTTTCAGACCATAATCTTACGTGTTTCTAAGCATTCAGGCATCTGAGCATTAGCAGCGCTGCAGTTTGCTTGGCATTTGGTGGAAAACAACTGCTTTTCTTTGAACTATGTGCCATCAAACTGATTTGCCCGTGGGATTTTCACTGTGCCTCTTTCCTTCCCATCTAATATCTCCTTAAGCCTCCTTTTTGCGCTGTCATATGAACCTTGCCTGAGATTCAGTTCTGCTTTTCATTTGGATTCTAGTTTGTTGTTTTGGTTTTTTTTTTACAAGCATTTGAGGAAGCTGGAATGCTGTTCTCCATCCTGGATGGATGTTATCTAATTCTTTAGTGTTGTAGATTTCTTGTCTGAACCAGTAGCAAAATATAGATAAGAAACATGAACTGTTAGATTCCCAAGAGAAATGTAGGGAGTGAGGAAGTTAAACACCTCCTCGTGAGATCAGAGGGGAGCGTTGTCTTAAAAGTCTTTCCAAAAAGAGATCAAAAATACGGCCACTTCAGGTGCAGCAGGACTCTGGGTAGGAGCGTGCCTGGAGCTCCAAAATGCTCTTGCTCACTTTCTGACCTGGAAAGGCCAAGAAACGCTGGTCAGTCCTGAGTAACAGTGGGAAGGAGGCCACAAGAGAAGTTAATGTTTCAGGATGGAGGAGATTCGGTAGCGTGGTGCCAAAGCTGTCAGTTGTTTCCACTGCGGTCTTGATTACCAGCCACATTGGACGGTAGTTTATCATTTCTCCATCCGTACCCTCAGGATACATTTGGCAGCTGATAGCACCTTTTATCCTCTCACAGATTACTGTGCTGGATTCACACCAGAACGATCCCAAAGAGCTTGAGGGACTCTTCCTACCACTGCTGGCAAGGGCAGCATCCTGGTATTTCAGTTTTGGGTGGATGCCATCAGCAAATCTTCCACTTGGGCCCTCAGATTCTTCTTTCAGAGTTGCTTCTTCACATACAGCAGTAACATTGGTTCAAAGAGGCCTCTGAGCAGTCCACTCATCTTTCTCCAAGCCCTTTCTCACCACAAATTAGTGAAGGCCACACTCAAAAATACTTATGTGGTAGCGATGCCTTTCGTTTCTTACAGAGTAAAGGACTCTAGAGTTTGGGTAACACCTGCAGCTGACTTCTCACTTCCTTCTGACATGGGCAGGTGCAGCTCTTTGTGGTTTTTCTCCCCTCCCCGGTGTGTTCTTCTGCTCACACTCAGCAAACGCACCTGGCAGGAGTTTCTGAGACTGAGGAGCAAACAGCCCTGAACACATTCACTGTGCTGGTGGAGCACCTGACGTTACTC
Source organism: Coracias cyanogaster (assembly GCA_033124195.1). Taxonomy (NCBI): domain Eukaryota; kingdom Metazoa; phylum Chordata; class Aves; order Coraciiformes; family Coraciidae; genus Coracias; species Coracias cyanogaster. The sequence goes on along the minus strand of JAVSBS010004775.1, from coordinate 7,871 downwards.
CAAAATAGCATTTGAAAGTGGCAAAGGCAAATAACCCTTCATCCAAGTACAAGTCAAGATCTCCTCTAATTTAATCCAGGTTTTAGCAGAATCTGTCCCCTGATAGATCCAAACAGATCAGAGACCTACAGATCTATGACATCGCTTAGCTTTTCAACAAATGCTGCTCTCCTGAGCTGCCTGTGGACGATGCATTCCTACTAATAATTAAATACGCTCATGAAAATGCCGTTTTCTTTCTGAAGGCAGAAGATGCTGAAGGTTTCCCAGCATTTCAGACATGGTGCATACACAGCACCAGGACAGCCCCAGCAAACAAGAGCCATGTGTGGGATGGCAGCTTGGTTTGGAGGGACAGTTCAGGTGGTGGTGACTGGAACCTGCTGAAACAAGCTTAAATTTGGCTTCATCTCAGGGAGCTTTGCTTTTAGTTCAGGGAGGATTCATGTTCCTGAACTATGAGTGGTCCAGCATTGGAAGGATGCTGGTTTAGAGCATTAAAAGGTGTTTTAGTTATTGCCATTGGCTGTGCAGAGCTCAGCACAAGAATATCCTGGCTAGATCATTGTAATGTTCCAAGAAATGTGTAATCTAGTGCCCTGATTACACATTTGCAGGGCTGCGAGGAGTGAGGGAGAAGATGCTGCTATCAATTTTCTGCAGTTGTTGGGACGCTGCTGCAGAGCTCAGCGTCTGACAGAGCTTCGACTAGATCCACAGTAAATCCACACCACCTCCTTTGCAGTGTCTCAGTGTGGACAACTGCTGAAGATGTGAGCAGCTGGAGGCAGCGCGGAGCCTCTAAAGAGGGGAGTGACACAAAGCCCTTGGTTTTGGTGTGCCCTCCAACCCTGCAGAACTTTGAATATGCGTCTCAAGGTTATGATTCGGGTTCCAATCAGTAGTAATTGTAGTCCAACTGCTATGTTAGACTACCTGACATGGTACGTCTCCTTTCACCTTCAGATGTTGAGCGTGCGAAGGCTTGGCAGAGTGACTCACTGTAATAAAGCCAATGATGTGTATTGACTTACGGAGCTCGGTCAAGCTTCCTTCTTCTGGTATCTGAGCTTCATCAGCAAACACAAGTCCCAAGCCAGGTGTCATTGTGACAACAGATGTTAACAGTAATAACAGGTATGACAAAGCTGATTTTTCAGCCTGATCTCTCATCATTGTATATTTTTAAAATCCGTGTTTTGATCTTTCCCTCCACTGTAGGGATGTCCAAGGAAGGGCTGCGTGACAGCTCAAACCTTGCCGTAGTTTGAGTGACTATGTTATGAGGAATAGGAAACAACAAACTTAAAGGAAGAACAAAGCAAAGCTAATCATATGCTAGAGGCTGTTCCTGTATTTGCTCAGTAGAACATACTTACTATTTATAGGACTTTTTTTTTCCAGTATAAGTACTGCAAGTATTTACAAGTACTGCAAGTATTGCACAAATTAATCCTTACATCACTCATGTAGGTTGAGTATAAATTTCTTTTCAGCGAAGCAAAAGTACAGACTTGTCACTGCACAGTGACTTCAGCAGGAAGGTTTTGAGTTTATTGTGTCTCTCCAAAGCTGGTAGCACTGGAGGCTTCCCTGTGGATGCCCTGGCTGACGATGGCTGAGGTAGGCTCACGCAGGTGCCTGTCGACCGAGAATGCTGGAGGGTCAACTCAGCCATCTGCCAGTCGCAGTAAAAGATCAACGTTCAAAGCAGGATCTTCCATTAAAAAATAACTTCCATTTTCAAACAAGCTTTATGTACGCAGCCTTATCTCGGGGACTCTCTCTTGCCTCCACTTTGAGATAACGCAGAAAGAAACCGTAGCCAGGACCACACCTCAGCAGGTGAAAGACGCAACCGTGTCACAGGTGCTGCCTGCTCAAGGAGGATCTGCTGGGCGCCAAACAGGATGCAGAGCCTGTAAATCTGTGGGATGGGTGGCTTCTGCGTTCCCTGAGGTAGGGCCCACATGTCTTTCCATCCTTCTGCTACTTACACCAACCTGTTGGTGTTGTGGTCACAACAGTCGTTTCAGGCAGCCTTCATTCAGATCCATCTCATTCACACGTGGAGGAGAAAGGTGATTTCTTTGATTGTTTTGTGCCCTTTCACTTTAATGCGGTTAATTCAAAGTCTGAGACTCCTTTTTTGCTGACAGCTTCTGTGGGTCCTAGGACCAGGTACACATTTCTGAGCAAAAAAAGGCTGTCACATGAGTCTTTAAGTAGAAAAAACCCTTGACACATAAGCCTGAATGGTGAATATTTATCACTTCTTCCCATTATTTTTCTCCACCATACATTAAAGCATCGGTACTCTGTAGGCAGGAGACTCAGTTCTGTTCTTCGCTTGAGTTATTTCAAATTTGCCCTAAAATTGGAATAAAATATATGTAGAATGGGTTCATTATGTTTGAACTAAATGTCAACTGGACAAGTGCTGCATCTTAACCTTGGGTTTCCTCTTTCTCCTGCTCCAAAACACGCTTAGCCCTTGCCCGATGTGTTTGTGGAGGGCAGCCGAAAACTCTTGAGAGACTGATTGGGAGTTGAGTCAGTCTTCCCGAAGAATTTCCTAGTTTTTTGTAGATAACATTGTGATTTGGATAAAAAGTACATCCACAGGGCATCTTGCTGGGGTGGGAGAAAAGGTACTTCCCTTTATTTTTCTAAAGGGTGAGACACGTGCCTGGTTTAGATGCCCCCATGTGCCCTGTGCCACTGGGAATGACTGTTAAATGCCTATGTTGTAGTATTTGATTTAGTGATATGACCTGCTTGCCATCCCAGCCTCCACGTAGCGCTCTGTACATGTGAGAAGCAAGTAGTTATGGCTCAGGTTCTGTTGTCTGCAGAGGTTGAGAGGCCTTTACTGTAAAAGAAAGTCAGACTCTGAGGCAATTGCTGGCTTTGGGTACATGAAATCATTGAGCAGTATAAATAATACAAGTTCAGTAAGCAATATGTGAGAAGAAATGAATTTAACATGCCGTAAAAGCAAAGTAAGATTCTCCCCCTTCCCCTTCTCAAGCAGGAAGCTGAGTAGCAGAATATGTGGAATAAAAGGAATGGGGTAGAATAGAGCAATTTTTATGAGGGCAGTAGCGATTCCTGAAATGCTCTTTTTTATTCTGTTCATAAAGTAGCGTAATACAGCAAATTCTCAATTTATATGCTTCTGTAGCAAAAGAAAGGAAATTCTGAGAAATATGGGAAGCAGTAAGATGAGGAGCTAAAAAGAAATAAAGAAGCTGTTGGCTTGGTGAGAGCTAGAAAGAGAAAAGTTCTGGTACCAGAAGTGCAAAATCGTAGATTATAGGGGCGGAAGAGCCAAGTGTGAAGGGAGGGAAGGGCACATAAGGAAGGCATTTGTGTTTCAGTCCTCATCAGCTAACTCCCATGTAAAGGGTTGGCAATTTGCTTCATTCTTGAAGCTCTGTATGTTCCTCTTTGCTTCTGTGAAGCAGTAAATGCTGCTACAGGGAAAAGAAGTTCATTAGTGAACTCCAAAACATCCCAATTAGATTATGTGACATACTGAAAGTATAAACCAAACATTAAGTAATGGCTGCCCTGTCAGTTATAATTACAGTCCTCCGTGGTTTGGGCTCCTCTTTTCTGAAGAGAGCTGGTGTCACAGTTCAGAAGAGAAAGATGAAGAGTAAATAATTGCTCTTGTTGGTCCCCAAAATTGCAGCTGGCTTTGAAAGAGCAGCATCCGAGTCCAAATTTCTATGGGTGGATATTGGAGTATGCTGGTTATGAGCCACCAGAAGGGTACAGAGGAGATCAGGGAGAAAGTGCTGATTAAAAAATAATTAAAACCAGTTTTCCTGCTGTAGAGCAAGAGTGGAGTTGGCCAGAAACTATGAGTAACTCTGCCTGCACAAGTGGGTTTTGGTTTCTTTTCTCCTGATCTTCATTCACCTTCTGGATACCTCGGGACATGCTGAATTCTGCTCATGACTGCAGCCCCCGTTTCTTGGGTTTCAGGTTGGTTTTATTTAGGGTATGTGGAGAAATCACAGGGGCTCTGTTATGTGTCAAACATCACAATGGCCCAGCATTGGTCCTGGCAGATAAAAGCAGCTGCAGGTTACTTCAGAGGGTGTGTGCACTGTAATGGAAGAGAATTCAACCATGGAAAAAAATAGCCTCCAGTATTCCCTCATTAAGAGGAAGACATTAAAGCAGCTGCAGAACTAATAGACAGGAAATTCTTTCTTTATGATCCATGAAATCTTCAATCTATATTATCCTATTCTTCCTAACAACTTCTAATTGCCTAACTGAATTTCCCTGTTTATTAATTTTGCGGCATAGTGACTTACAATGGAGAGTAAATTGCCTGAAAGCAAAACTCTCTTTCATTTGACTGAAGCGTAAGAATCGGAGGGCCACGGAGCGAAGTAGCATTTCCAGCAATTATATATCCCTTTCCTGCAGCCGGTGGAGAGAGCAACTATTGAAAGCAGGGCTTGTGGCCACGGTGGTCAGAGTCCCACAGAGCTCGTGGTCGGCTGACACAATGAGGATGCGTTTCCTCCAGAAAGCAGAGCGCTCACTCGCCATGAGATTGCTCTTTCCTTACTGCTGTGCCCTTTGCTAGGCTGTCAGACCCGTAACGTTTTGTGGGTGGCAAAATGATGTCATTTTCTTCAACAGCTTGTAGTAATTTCCACTCCTAACCCTTCAAGAGAGGTACAAATTACCAAAGAAAGAGGGCTATACGCTTACAGATGGCAGTATCGCTTTGCTTTTCCATTGAGATCGCAATATCCTTCTTCCGAGCTGAATGACAATTGTGCTGTCACTAAAATTACATAATGCCACGTCCCCCGAGGCTTTATCGTTTGGGATTCAAAGGACAGCTGTCAAAATACAGCTTGCTCTATTCCAAGCTTTAAAAGCCTCTTAGGAGGTTGTACATGAGTTTTTCTTTTTTTCTTTTTTCTTTTTTTTTTTTTTGTTTTGGTGGATTATAGATTTAGCAGTGGAATGTAAATGAGAAAACCACATTTACACGGCAAGCTGCGTGATACACCTGAGATACAAACGACGCGGTAAAATAACTCGTGTTTGCTGTAAATCACGGGGAGCAAAATCGGGGCTCATACTGATAGCAGCGCTCACTGACTCGGTGGAGTCTGGCAGCAAAACTGGCTTTTCCCTTTCTTTTTCTATGCTATCACACCACACCATGAGGAAGAGCCGCTCTGATTTTCCAGGTTTTGGCTGATATCTCCAAGTCTTTGTCTTGCTGTCTTGAGGCTCCGATAGCCTCCTGCGGCACGCTGCCTCCAAGTGCCTGCCAATTCCTATGAACAGGCCTTAAATCAAAGCATCTGCGTGCAGTCTTTGGGATCGAAGGGGAAAACTCGTGTAGTTTTAGAAGATTTTTTTTTTTTCTCCCCCCAAACAAGAACAAAATAAAAAAAGAGGAAAAAGGTTAGAAAAAGTATCTTGGTTTGGAGAAGCGTTGTGGTTTAACCTCAGTAGGAAGCTGAGCCCCACGCAGCTTCTTGCCCGCTGCCCTGCAGTAGGATGGGGAGAAAATCAGAAGGGTAAGAGTGAGAAAACGCATGGATTGAGAAAAAGACAGTTTAATAGGTGAAGCAAAAGATGTGTGCATGAGCAAAGGAATCCGTTCACCACTTCTCATCGCTTAACCCGTCCCTGTGTTACCAGCACTGTTTTGGTGGCAGATCCAAACCACAGCCCCGTAGGAGCTACTATGAAGAAAATGAACCCAAACCAGTAAAATAAACCCAAATCAGCCCAAACCAGTAAAATAAGTCAATTATGTAGCTGCGTTTTTATTTGAAGGAATGGTACAGAACAATTTTTATGAGGACCCTAAATGACACCTGAAACATTATTTTTATTCTCTTATTGCAAAGAATTGTGTGCACTCCATTTTCACAAGATCAAAAAGATGTAGTTAAAAACATTTCTAAATGGCAGTAGGCAGCAAAGCTCAAAATGGTCAACCCAGAAGCTCAGTTTTTCCTGCTCAAATGACTGTGTTAGCTGGGCTGGATGATGCATCTTGTCTTTCTTCCTTGAAGGTCTTGGGCAGCTTCGTCTTTTCCCTCGCTGCTTCCAGGTATCAGCAACTCCTGCTGAGACAACTTCAGCTGCTGTTGTAAAATACATATTGAAAACGGGAAACTTGTAGGAAAACAAGCCTGGCTGTAGCGAAGCCCTTGAAATGGGCGAAAATATAACTGAGGAATGGGAAGCTGGAGAAAATAGAGCAACAAAGCTGCTTCTGAGAGGTCACTTTGTGCAAATAGTCCTGTATTGCTTGAGTAGTGTAGAAGAGAAAAAAGTGTGAGAGGAGGCCAACACGGGACCAACACTCAGCACCTTTTCAATGGTGCTTAGTGATAGGACAAGGGGAAACGGGCATAAACTGGAACACAGGATGTTCCACCTCAACATGAGGAGAAACTTGTTTGGTGTGAGGGTGGCAGAGCTTGGCCCAGGCTGCCCAGAGAGGTTGTGGAGTCTCCTTCTCTGGAGGCTTTCAAGACCTGTCTGGATGCGTTCCTGTGCGACCTTGCCTAGATGAACCTGCTTTGGCAGTGGGCTTGGGCTACATGATCTCTAGAGGTCTCTTCCAACCCCTGCCGTTCTGGGATTCTGTGCGGATCAGGCTTTGGTTTGCAGAGCACCTGCTTCTGGACTTTCTCAAGCACTGTAATCGCTTGCTGTGGGTTGCCGGTAAACAAATCACAATTTAAAACCCCCCAAAAAACAGACTGCACACATAATACCATCTTTTCACACCAGGCCCACAGAAGGGAAGTCGCTGTGGCATGAATGGAAAGGGAAACATCCACAAAATAGTTAAGTGCTGAGACAAGGGGCTAATCCCGTTTTAGGGATGCGGGGATAAGGTGACAGAGGCGTTAAAAGGCGTTTGCTGGGCGGGAATGGATGAGAGGACGATGGACTGGTTTTATTTGCCAGCCTGGTTCATGCAGAAGACTCGTGGGATGGCACCGGTGAATGAGTGGAAGCTGTTGGCTTGTTTAGTCTAGCGGAACAAAAGCCGAGAAAGGATGTCACTGCTACCTCGGGACACTGTCAGAGAGGAAAAGGGTATTTCATCTAAAGGACAATGCTGGCCCTGGTATGAATGAGCTATAAATAAATACAGCCTATGAAAAAAAAAAATCATAATCCTAGGCAAGGAACTGACTTTCAGAGAGCTGCAGGCAAAAAAAAAAAACGTTGTCGCTTGTTTTAAAGTCCAGCTTAAGGCAGTTTACAAATAGGATTGTACAATGCTATTATCTGGCAAAATAAGGACTAAACTACGTGACCTGTGAGGTCCTTCCCAGTCCTAGGTCCTACAAAACGTTTACATCAGGCCCGTGCAATGCACAGCCTCCCTGAGCACGCATTTTCTTTTCCACCGAGGACTTTCTCTGGCCAAGCACAAGTGGATAAATAACTTGTTTGTACTGTTTCACCTCTGCACGTCAAGGCTTCTGCCAGGATCGAGCCAGTTCCTCGTAGCCAGTAGAAGCGGGTTCTCTGGGGAGATAAGAGGAGGTGGGCTGGCTTTGGGATATCGGGATTATTCCTCTGCAAAGAGTTTGAGATGAATTGTGCTTCCAGCACTGAGCTCAAGAGCATGGAGGACCTTGGGAGATGGTGTTACGTGTACAGGAGCTGTGGGATTCACTGGGAGTCATAATCAGCAGTGACTGCTAGAATCATAGAATGGTTTTGAAGAGACCTTGAAGATCATCAAGTCCAGCAGTTAACCCAGCACTGCCAGGCCACCACTAACCCATGTCCCTCAGCACCACATCTCCATGGCTTGGAAACCCCTCCAGGGATGGGGACTCCACCACTGC
>JAVSBS010004774.1:138498-182469 GCA_033124195.1 Coracias cyanogaster | reverse complement strand
TTGAATTTCATATCTGTGGATTCATAAAGGAACTGTATTTATAATAGAATTAATCAACACTTAGAAAACGGTTATTTTAAGTACTTTTATCAGAAGTCTTGTATTGCATACTGCGGGTATAACATGCAGTTTGTGTGTTGCTTTGGATAGCAAATAAAGGCGTGTGCTAAATTAATAAATGCAAATAAACGCTGGACACTCGTGTCAATCGCTTGATGTTTCATGTCACATACCCATTTACAACTAAACACAGCACTAAAGAGCACATATACAATAACAGCACAAATTTGACTTTTAATACTGTCATTTCTAACTACAGATTAACAAGACCGTTAAAGTCAAAAAACTTCTATACAAGTAGAAATTTCTAAGGAAATATTTTGGGAGTTTTGTGAAATTCTTACATTTTCTTTTTTGGCTGCCGAGGTTGTGCTTCTTTTGGAAACAGCTTAGCAAATTATTAAACTGCATTTTCCTGTATGGCCTGATGGGACTGGTAGTTTTGGCCCCATTTTCACCAATAAAACAATCTCCTCAGAGGATTTTGTTTGCACTAATAAACCGTGATGATTTCCAATCAGCCAAGCAACGTGGTGTGTCATAGACATTATATTACCTTGTAATTAACATGTCATTATAACGAGCAGGAAGCCTGGTCGAGGAGGACGGGGGAAATGTTAATATTTCTATTTTAACTACACTTCCCATAAGACCATGTGCTGCTGTGAGAAAACAAAGTTGAATGTTGACATGACTCAAAACAAAACCTTTCAGCAAACCAAATGGAAAGGTTTCGATTTCAGGCGTGTCAAAACATTTCTTTTCAGCTGAAAATGTCAAAAAGAGCATTTGACATCTGTTGTGTTTTGACCTTTCCAAATTGAATTTCTTTGTCGCTCCCTCATCCGTTCTGTACGAAGCAAAACACACATTTCTTTTGTCCTGATGGTGGGGGGGGGGGGAACAAAAACCAGAGAAATATCTAAAGAATTTGCCAGGGAGGGAAATTTTTTCAGTTTCACTTAGCTTTTTATAAGTAAGCTTAGTCTAAAATAAAATACCCCTTTCTCCTTCAGGTGCCTGCAGAGGACTCGCACAGAGCTGATCCCTGAGCTGGGTCAGCAAGGAGCAGAGGATAAAGCAGCAAGTATGATCCTGGAGACTGCACCTTTTGCCTGGGCACCCCTGAGTTTCTTCATCTGAGTGTACAACACAGAGGTAAATAACTCTGCTCCAACCCTCGATGTTCCTGCAGCACCATTACAGATTATATATTTTTTTTCCCTCTCAGTCCTTCCCTTGCTGTTATCTCCTGCGACACATCATCTAGTATATTCTTTGTATATGTAGTACAAAATCGAATAAATGTCCTTTAAGTTACTTTCATCTCAGCGTCTTCATTATTTTCGTGTCAGAAGTGTCTCAATGAGGAAATTCAAGTTTGGGTGAGCTCAGACATTTCTTTTCACTCATAAGACATGAACAAACCATCTGGCACAGTTAAGCCACTCAGCATGATCCTAAAACAAAGACAAATGCTGCTGATGTTGTTTCATTGTTTAAAACAGACATTTTTGGAGCATGGATTTCTTTGATTCGAACCTCCCAGCTCTTTTCTGTTAAAGCCATACATTTTGATACGTGCCCCTGTATGTCTCTCCATATAGCCTTAAGAAATTGTCTCTTTATGAATAATACACAGTAAATACATTCAGCAGCTATTTCTGTGAGGTGTATCTTAGTTCTAAAATCCATTTAAAATAGCAGTGAAGCCAAACAGGGATCTCAGTGCCCAGAGGTTTTCTGCTGTAGACTCGAATAAGATAATGTCAACATTCCTGTACCTCATCAGGTTGAGCAGGGCAGTTTAAGACCTTGTTCATGAGCCATAAAGGTGCCTGTGGAGGGACAGAGGTCTGGACAGTTGAAGCACTGATGGCTTGGAGAAAAGCTGGAGCTGAGTTTTCTCTGGGGCTGTTTTATCACAGGAATTATTCAATGATGCTTTGCATTCTCCAGACAAACTAAATGCCAGGAGATAGGAAGTTTGGTGTGATTTGACTAAAGCTCCTTCTTTGTCGCAGTCTTGGAAGCGGACTGTCCTCTGAAATTCTGTATTTTGTTCAGAAATGACTCTGTCCTTAATGGCAACTTGCAAGAAAGGGTGATGCCTGGTAAACAAAGGAAACAAAGCTGGAGGCGAAGTTCTGTGAATGTGCATTTTCTAGAGAAAGTCTTCTTATTTATAAGCCAAACCTGGATTTCAGAAGAGTTGAAGCCCACCACTCCAGGCTGTAACCCACTCTACCAGAGCTGAGGATAGGGAAAATGGACTTTAAATACAGAAAGTCCATTTATTGACTGCACCTAGATATCCCTATTTTTCTGGAAAAACTGGAATGCGTCACTTGTTGGAAAAGATTTGCTTATAGAGTCATAGAATGGTTTGGGTTGGAAGGGACTTTACAGAGTACCTGGTTCCAAGCTCCCTGCCATGGCAGGGACACCTCCCACTAGACCAGGTTGCTCAAAGCCCCATCCACCCTGGTCTTGAACACATCCAGTAATGGAGCATCCACAACTTCTCTGGGCAACCTGCTCCAGTGTCTCACTACACTCATAGAGAGGAGCTGCTTCGTAATTTCTGATCTAAATCTACCCTCTTCCATTTTGAACCCATTATCCCTCATCCTATCACTACAAGCCCTTGTAAGAAGTCCCTCCTCAGCTTTCTCGTAGGCCCTCTTCAGCTGCAATAAGATCTCCAGTATCTAGACTCACACTGTGCAGTCACATCCATGCAACAGGCTGACTGGTGCCAATGGAATAACTCTCATAAATCAGAGCTTTTACCATCAGGCTGTGACAACAGTTTCTGATAACTGAAGGAGATGTTGCATTAAAATTCACATCCTTCCTCTGCACCACTGGTAGATTTCTCTGACTAAGTCTAAGAAAATATATGGTGTCACCAAAGAGCACTGGCATCTTTTCACACATGACCCACAATTGCATAACAATCACAGCCATTTCCTTTTTAATATCAAGTGGTGTTAATATGGCTCAGAGAACCCAAGGGACCATGCTGATTTAATGGTTCCCATGAAGCCATCACTGGCTCATTGTTCAACAGACTCTGCCTTTTACATACGGCCATAGTTCTCAATTAATAACACAAAAAGAATTTCTATTCCATTTTCCCCCTCCACTCTTGGAAAATATATTACTTGAAAGGATTTTAGCACCTGCACTCTGCAGAATATCATGTACTGGATGTGATTAAATGTCCAGGTGGTTTCATCCATACTACCAAGCTATCTGACATCTCCAACAATGCATTATCTCCCATAAAAGATCCATAAGGAGAAAGGATGTGTATTCAACATAAAAACACATTCCAAAGCTTTTATTAACTTTTATTGGCTTTACAAAAGTCCAGAGAGCTTGCATGGAGGTGGTTATAGAAAAAAGACTCAGTTATTGCAATGCAGCCTCTGTGAAGTCAGGGGTAGTGAGTAGATGTATATGCAGAAATGGGAATTTGAAGCTTTTCTTCTGATGTTGCTATGGAAAAATTATTTGTGCCCATACTTTGTGGAGCAGATTCCTTCCTCCTTAGTGCCAAGGCTTGTTGGACTTTGCAAGTAGAGTGGAGTCTGGACTAGACTGGGACTTCACACATGCAGGATGACAAGCAGAGATGGCACAAAGCCTTCATGGGTGAACAAAGGGCTCCCAATAAAACTCAGACATAAAAAGGAGATGTATAAGAGGTGGAAGCAGGGTCAGATCAGGTTACACAGGATAAATAGAAAGATGTGGTCTAGCTTTCCAAATGTCATCCCTACATCCTCAGAACCCACCTGGAACTGAATCTAGAAAGAAATGTGAAGGGCAAAAAGAAGGGTTTCCAGAAGTGCATTGGCAGCAAAAGGAAGGCTAGAGAAAATATGGGCCCAGTGCTGAAGAGGCGGAGTACATGGTGACAAAGGACATGGACAAGAACAGTGTAGTCAATGCCTTCTTTCCCTCATTCTTTACTGGTAAGACCAGTCTTGAGGAATCCCAGGCATTTAAGACAAAAAAGTGGAAAAGTCTGGAGCAGAGAAGACCTACTGTCAATGTAAGAGGACCATGTAAGGGAAATGCCATCCCTCATAATCACAGAATCATTGAGGTTGGAAGTGATGTCCAGAGAACATCCAGTCCACCTTCCCTGCTCAGAGCAGGGCTGGCTACCACAGGTTTGCCCAGCACCAGGTCCAGCTGTTCTTTGAATGCCTTTGAGTGTGAAGACTCCACAACGCTTAGGGAGAATCTGTTCTAGTGTTCAATCACTCTCACAGTAAAAGACTTTTCTTATGTTTAAACAATTTCATGTGCTTCAATTTGTGTCCCTTGCTTCGTGTCCAGTCACTGGGCAACTCTGAGAAGAGCCTAGCTCTGTCTTCTTTATTCTCCCCGTCACATATTTATACACACTGCTAAGATTCCCCCTGAGCTTTCTCTCCCCTCCAGGCTGAGGAGTCCCAGCATTCACAGCCTCTTACATGACAAATGTTCCAATCTCTTAATCATCTACATAGCCCTTTAATGGCTCTATGGCTGTTTCTCCCCAGATGCAGAACTTCACATTCACCTCTGTTGAACTTCATGGGGTTCTCCTCTGACCATTCCCCCAGCCTATCAACAAGCTTATCCTAAATGGACTGCACTGTTACCAAAACAGACCATTTTCCAGCATTGATAGAAGAGTCTTCCTGCAGCATGGAAGAGTTCTTTTGAAATATTATCTCTCAGGGGATGCAGAAGAAAGGTTTGGCCATTTAAAATGTGCTTACAGGAAATGGAGCGATGCTTAAGGATTCTGTTGCTAGCAGCTTTGCTGTGTATTGCAGTTTCACTTGCCTTCTTTGGGCATCTGCTCCTGTGTGATTGCATTTTTATTCTTTCTCAAAAGGGCAGATGGTATTTTTTTTTCCTATGTGCATAATTAAACAAACACAAAACAAACTCATCTAAAGATACTAATTAATTCCTTATCCTAATAGATTGCAGGCAGCCTATTAATATTATTCACTCCTGGGACTAAGAGTCTGTTAGCAAGAGCTTCCTCCTCTTGCTGCTTTTCTTTCTCCCCTGGTGACACTGCTGAAGTGATCCACCACATCCCTTTGTAACATAGTCATACTGGAAGTAACGGTGACCAGTCCTGTGTTAGGGCTGGTCGTGGTGATAGGCTGACTATCCCTTTCTTCATTCGTTAAATACTATTCAACTTGGGTCCTTTCACCACCCTTTCAAGCTTTGGTAAGCTGTATCTGAGTGGTCATGATGTTGCTTGGGTTAGTTAATGGCTGAGGACTGGGTCGTTCCTAGCTCTGCACGCATTTATACCCAGTTGGGCTCTCTGGTATTCTTGGAAAGGGTGTAACAAAGGCAAAGAAATTTAATTGTTCTACTTTTAATATATATATACACACACACACAAAAAAAATAGTGAGATCAAAAATGCCTTTGGATGGCACCAAGTGATTGTCAGCTCTATTATAATTACCCAATTAAAGAGGTGATAATGAACCCAGACTTGAAATGCTGGAGGGAGAAAAGGAGGGTGTCACTGGGAACTCAACTTTTGTTTTATCCTAAATCTTTATTGTAAAGGAATCACCTGTCAGGAAGTCTGCTGAGGAGCGAGCAGCTACTCACTGCAGCGCTGTGATCACAGAAACACGGTGGGAACAAAAGCAGCAGTGACAGATTCAGGTAAGGCAGCCTCCAGCCCAGGAAACCCAAGCAGCCCAAGGGTTTTTTGAGGTGCCCATCTATCCTGGGGGCAAGGAGGTGCAGCCTTAGTTGAGGACTTTAAATGGGAGTTGTGCTCCCTCCACATGTAAGTGGTTTTACTGCTTGGAGAATATAATAGATTGTATTTTTCAATGTGCTGGACAAAAATTAATCCGTGAGCTCTATGTTCGCATTTTCCCATAACAGCTCTGCTGAAAAGAACCTGGGTAGATAGCCACTAGTGACCATTTACCATTAGTTCTGAAAAGAACTTGGTCACCCCAGGAACCTTAAGTGTTGATAGGATACTGGCTTGTACTGACATGAATATAGCCAGGAGCTCATGGGAAATAATTTTACTTGGCATTTGTTAGATCAAGTTTAGAATAGTACCTCCAGTCTGGGGCAAGAAAGACACTGATAAAACAGAAAGGAGTCCCATGTTGGTAGTGAGAGCTGACGCACTTGTTCTGGTCAGAGAAACTGCGGGAGGTAGGCCTCGGAGGGGAAGAGAATGCTTCAAGGGGAATATCACTGCCACCTTCTGGTGCTTACAGAGACGTCATGAGGAAGACAGGCTTTTCATGGAGAAATGTGATGGGTAGGTGAGAAAATGAACAGAAATTGAAATAATGGAATTTCCAAACAGTTATAAGGATTCCTTCCCTCCTCTGTGATAAGAACCAAACAAAATGAAATAGGGATCTGATGAGGCTGTAAGTCTCCATATCCATACCTGGAGGTTTTCAAGACTTGGCTGGTCAAAGCACTCATCAGCATGGCCAGGCCTCATATTTGATCTTTGTTTGAGCAGAAGGTTGGACTAGAGACCTCCTGAGGTCTCTTCCAACTGAGTTTCTATGAAACCTTGTCAATTCACACCTTTTGTTGATGACATTCAAGCTTTTGGCTTCTGCTCTCAGCCTTCAGATATGCCCGTGTCACGCAAAGACTGTGAGAGACCACAGCATCATCCTGCTTTGGGTTCAGCATGTTGGCAGGTTTGTGACACACTAGCATGAAGGCTCATGTTGTTTGGATCCTAGACTGCAGCTGGTGGGCTTGGATTCCTTTGGGACCATATCACGTGAGCTTCAATGGCTCTTTCTCCATCCTGTGGCATGACATACAGGACATACTCCCTGTCAAATATGCTAATATGTGCTGCTTATCTTTTAGGAAAGCACATACTTGTGACACTTGCTGTGTAGACCACAAGACCAAAGCCAGGACACATGAAATCACATGACAAACCTGGAGTATATTCCTCTTTCCATCTTTCAGAATCCCAGCATTCACTTCTACATTCAATCAAGTCAAGTATTGCATCTCAAAAGCAGCCAGACCTTCATCTTCTCTCAGCTGAATCCTTCTGGAAGTCTATTTCTGGGATGATTGCCCACTTTTGGGACTACAAGTCCCATCAGTCTTCATCACTGCCTCAATAAGGAGCATGGTGGTGTTGGGCTTCAGAGGTCCACATGAACAGGTAGATAAATCAGGTGAATGCTCCCTTCTGAGAGACAGGGAAGGAAGTATCTTATTCAATTCTTTCAGCTTTTAATGTGTGCAAAAATGTATTTCTTTCATATGATCCTCATTGCTGGATTTCAGTTGTGTTCAAAGAAGACAAAATGAAAAAGATCAAATGATAAATCAAAACAAGAGTAACACAAAAGCCTGAGGGATAAAGAGCTGACAATAGATGATCAGAGAAGAAAGTGATCAAGTTCTTGCTTATTCCAGAAAAGCCAACCTTAACTAAGAAATATTTCTTAGATATGTGTGTAAACTACACAAAAACTTTAGATTGATTGTTTTTACTAGATATTTTATGACCAAAATTTCAGTTTATTAGAATTCTAACCAGCTTGTTCATCATTTTCAAGGCTGATTAGTACTAATATACATATATAAATATTTTAAAATGTGTTGAACAAGGAAAAGACCCAGCAACTAACAAATCAATTTCTTATTAGGTTACACCAGAAAATAAAGTGTCGGAAAGTGTGTGCCGTTTGTAAATACTAGGTGCATCAATCTTGGTTCCTTCAAACAATCAATTTCCCTGTGAAAGGAAGACAAACATGAAAACCAAAAAAAAACAAACCCCAAAACCAAAACAATCCCTCTGAAACCAGCAAGAGCATAGCAGGCTAAATCTATGTTATTGTTGTTCCACTGTGGAGAATATAGCTACTCCATTTTTTCTTTCCTTTATTTCTTTCCTTTTCTTTTTTTTTTAGGAGCTACAGTTGTAGCTCATTATAATGACAACTGACTTAAAAATGTTAAGAGGAAAAGATAAAGCACTTCAAAAACGTGTTTTGAGGTGTGTTAGTTAATACAAAGAGCCTTGCAACAATCTCTGCAGTTATTTCCTGGGTGATAAATTGGTTTTGGCTTGTCTCTGATCTATTTAGGGACTTCCTCAGCTCTCATGAGGGCAGCAGAGGAATATCCTGTGAGGCAAGGAGGTATCTGCTCTGTGTAGCCCCAGAAGCTGACAAAGCAGATACTGTGGTGGACAGACAGTCACCATGAGAGCCTTGAGCATACCCTGGCCATGTGGAGAGCATGCTGCCTTCTCCTCCTAAAAGCAGTGCCTAATATGAGCTGGAACATATCACAAAGATCCCAATTTCTCTCTGACTCAAAAAGGAAGCTCATGTGTCTAGTTGTGGCACAGCTATCTATGGTAGAAACCATCTTAAGTAGCTCTCAAGGTGGTGCAGCTTGAAGGCAGGTGGACAACTTGAAGTTGAGTGGGGCGGGAGTAGCTGAGCTGGCTGGTGTTTCCCCACAGCTCAGAAACACTAGCTCAGGTCCATCCTGCAGCCATTATCTCAGCATCATGCTGCTCCTCTGTTATAAAGATCCATCTTAGCATGAGGACTCCCTGTGTGCTGGGTAATATGGATGGGTGCACAATCTCTAGCCATGTATCTAGCTGAACTACTATTTCTTTGGGGATCTCTGCACCCAGCTGTGGTGTGGAAACATAATGCCCTTGGGCCTGAGTTCTCCTTGACGACTATGCCACCTCATTAAAAAGAGCCAAGGATCAGTCCAACATTCTCAGGCCAACTGGTCATGACTCAGTTGTGTCCTTGTTGCTGCGGGTAGCTAAATGCTCAGGATTGTTTCCTTTTGTTTAGTTGGGAAGATGTTCCCTGGCATTGTCCAGTCATTGAGGTCTTCAGACACCACAGCAGTAGTGTTATAGGAAAACAGATGGAATGGTGTGGACTAGCCTAAAGGTGCCCCACAGCTGTTTTGCTTTCACTAGGCTGGGCTATCATGTTTCTCCATTGCTGCTAGAGTTTTATACATTCCTCTTGCAAATATAGTAGCAAAAGTCCTCTGCAGAGCATGGCAGCAACTCAAAATGCCCATTATTCACTGGGAGCTTGAACATGGGGGACAAGAAGAAGCCAAAGCAGGGAGGATTAAAGAGCAAAGAAAGGCAGGGCTGAGGAATTTGGTGCTCCAAGGGGCTTCTTGCAGTTGTCAGCTTGAGAGGCATTGGTACAATTTCACCATGCTGCTTATTTTAGTAGCCACTTTTCCAAATGCCCACTCAAGCTAATAGATGTGGCTACTCAGCTTGACAAGCATTAGGTGGTATATTCATGTTGATGTTGGTTTTCCCCTCAGGTGCTGCAGTAAGCTTTCTCACAGGTGTCTGATGTGAATTTGGCAGAGATGTCAATCTACAGTGATTGGAGGTGTATTTAAATAGCCACACTGTGGTCATAGGGGAAAAAAAGCTTGTTTCGGCTTTAACCGAAAACAAACCGTGGATCCTCTCGGAGGATTCTTAATGAGGGTGAAGGAAAACATGTGCTCAAAGCACAATGGCCACTGGTGGGGCATCTTTTCTATTCTCCTTTTCCCTCATTAAAAAGCCCTGATTTTATTTGATGATTTTACTTCTCAGCCATTCAGTTGGGATTTGGATGTTCCTCCTGTCAGTGTGATGGAAATCAGACTCCTGGGTACTGATAAAAAGATGATTTAAACCCAGATTCCCAGACAAATATGGACATGATGACTCTGAACTTGAAGGGCTTTCAAGCAGCCACCTCCTACTACAACCGCAGCTCCAAGTGATTTTTTTAAACCTTAAAGAGGAACAATTGGGAACCCAAGGAGGGTATTCACACCACACATGTGCCC
The DNA here is from genome assembly GCA_033124195.1 of Coracias cyanogaster. Classification (NCBI taxonomy): domain Eukaryota; kingdom Metazoa; phylum Chordata; class Aves; order Coraciiformes; family Coraciidae; genus Coracias; species Coracias cyanogaster. Next base: position 172,503 of record JAVSBS010004774.1, on the reverse strand, counting down.
ACCTAAACACAATAATTTTTCTTATCCTCAATGAAACCCACAGCAAATGTGTCTATCCACATGCACGCTACTGGACATTTTATCCAATGCAGTGCCTTATTTTTTAAAAGAGTATATATTAATGTGGTCTTCTTTCAGTAAGAATTCAGGAAGTGACAAGTGTTACTGCTTGTGTTGAGTGAAATAAATTAAGTTGTGCATTACAGTTAATCAGAACCATCAGTTAAAAGCAGGTAGGTACTGCTGCATTGGTGAATGACTCCATATAAATGACACAGGTGTATTAAACTAGGGATAAAACCCAAACAGTGATCACATCTCTGCTAAAGTTAAATTATCCCTCAGCTACAGCTCCTACTGCTTTTGTCCAGTTGAATCTTAAAATCCTCACTTTGGGCCTCCCCCAAACTAATGCAACTGCCACAGAAGGATATTTGAGTTCTAGCATTGCTGTCCCAGCTGTGGCTGAAGGTGCTGTACAGAGTTAGATGACCAGAGCTCAGTGCACCAGGGCAGAAATCAAGAAGGAATGAGGAGGAATATAACACTCCATGAGGAGTGGGTATAACTCCAAAGGAAGAGGGGTGCCAAAGTAGGCTTGTCCAAGAAGAGCTGATTTCTTGTCTCTCTTGGTCTGGGTGTGCCTCCAGGATGCTTGCTGGAATTTAAACCTGCTTTGTTTTGTACTCTGCTCTTCCTTCGGCATAGCCTCTGAAACTAGCCTTCATGAGAGTGAAGGACTGAAAACAGCAGTTCCTTGTAGCCTGAGGAGTATAATGTTGGCCCTGCAGTTCAGATCCTTTGGTTAAGTTGTGGTTGTCTCTTCCTGTTTCCTCTATTCTCCACTTAACTGAGCCAAGTGATACATGCCTTTTCAAGTCTTTCTTTGTACACCAACCCAACCAGTTGTCAGATCGTTTTACTCCTTCTTGGACCATCTCCATTTCATTAATGAGTACTTGAAAGCTTAGTCCTGTTCAGTGGAAGTCTTTTACGGGAAAACAACCTAAAACATCCAGGACCTGAAAAGCTGAGGCTACCAATTGTATAAACTCCCTGTTGACCTAACCATAACCACAGGCTTCCCCAGCTACTGTCCAGCATGGAGAACACGTCTCAGGCTTTTACTCTGCTCCTCTAGAGGCATCAGTCTTCTCACATAATTGCTTTCCCCAAACTTCACTTGCTCCCCTCCACTGCAAGATGGACCATCCTAGTCTTCATCCTTACCTCATCTTTTTGCATAATAGTGTGGACTTGTCAATTTTAGGATAAATAGTTTCCAGTAATCCAGCATTCAGCCTGAAAATGATATACCAAACCCTCGGACAACCCTGAGGAGGGCAGTGTAGCTGGAGTCCTGGCCATGAGGACATGCAGAACATAAACCAGTGCATGAATGTCTAAAAAGTCTGACTTGATGGTTTGCCAACAGCCTTGCTCACCGAAGCAGCCGTCAGGCAGCAGGTGGGAGCTGGATGACTAGAGAAACATTGATGGAGATGAATGTGAGGTTTACAACATTTTCTGATTATACACCACAGAGCAGCAGCTGGCAGCACAAGGATCACCAGCCTGGAAAAGAGCAGTGTCCTTTCAGTAGGCAACTGTGAGTGTTCCAGCTTGGCTCCTTACAGCTAAACTTCTTTTAATGCAGTAAGTTGGCTGGGCTTCAGCTACCCAAATAGATGCCCAGGATCCTCACCACACCTGTGCCTCCTGTGGCACCGCTCCCATTCCCAAGCTAATTTAGGCACCCTGAGCAAGCATCTTCTGCATCCCATTTAAGTGCCCTGTTGCAGTGTAAACTTCACTTATGTGGCTCCAGATTCCTCCTCTGCCTTCACGTTTCATATTCTTTTGCTTCAGCTGAATCTCACTCATTATTTCCACCTGATATTCCTAACCTCTTCCTTTCCTTGTTGCTATTTTTCTGCCCTTACTGCTGCTCTTCTCAGTTTAGTTATTATCAGTAGCTGTTATTTTCTTTATTATTAACAGAGTAGAGGCCAAATCTGCTACTTTCCACACCGCCATCACCTCCAGGATATCTCCTTTTAACTCCAGTCTTAAATGACAATTATTGCCTTTTATTTACAGCCCCACAGCCATGACAATGCCTCCCCCTAAGTTGATTTGAATGAGTTTTGCTTCAAGTAAGATTTCCCAAGAGATGCTAGGAAGTGCTTCTGTAACTGTGTCACTGCGAATAGATGCGTATCCATCCAGACGCACACTGTGCCATAACAACCATGGGCATTCTGTGCTGTCTTGGGGGGAAATGTGTCCGCAGCAGTGAAGCAAGTGGAGCTTGAGATGAGCTTCAGATGGAACTCGGAGACCATGCACTAATTAGTTAATTGGCTGAAAGACCGTGCATCGTATTGGCTGGATTTAGTATATAAACTGACCCTCATTTTGTTGGGGGGTGGGGAAGCTTTGCAAAGCCAAAGACCTTGTTCATCTCAAATTTGCCTTCACCTGTCTCAGCATTATATTGACAAGAGGCTGACTGATTTACTTTGTACTCAGGAATATTGTTGAAACATAAAATCAGGAGTGAAGCTTGAATCATGTCTTTCTTTCATGCTCTGTTATGACTTCAGTTTGCTTTGTTGTGAAAAGACAGCGTGAGTCACTGACTCAGAGGAAGCACGAGTATCCCATTTTACAGCAGAAAAGCACAGGTTTTTGGAGAAAGACAGGGAAATCCACACACCACCAAGAGACTTGTGACTGGCCTATGTAACCTGAGTTCCAGCCCATCCAGAAACTGCTTTTTGTGTCAGGTTGCAACACAGTAACTCACCCATTTTGTGGTGAACTGTTCTTCTGGTCAAGCACATCTATTCTCTTTCTGGTTTACTCCCTCTACCACACACACTCCTCATAATGAACCTTTCAGAGTAATCAAGACATATTCTAGTTACTATTGTTTAGCTCTCAATATTTTTTGGGAAAAAAATTCTTGGCATATGGGAAGAAAAACTTTGGGGCTTTCCAGGCTTTTGGGGTTGTGATGTTTTCTGATAACATGATGCAGAGGGGTGGGACGGCTTTTGTCTTGTGAAGCAGAATAAAGATCACAATAATGAGGGGATTAAATTAGCTTCACAGTATGAAATCTGTGATAGCAGAATGTGTTGTGTTGGAAGAGACCTCTAAAGGCTATCTAGCCCAACATCCCTACAATATGCAGGGACATCTCTAACTAGGCCAGGTTGCTCTGAGCCCCATCAAGCCTGACCTTGAATGACTCCAGCGATGGGGCCTCCACCACCTCTGTGGGCAACCTGTTCCGGTGCTCAACCACTCTCATACTAAAGAACTTCTTCCTAATGTCTAATGTAAATCTACCCTTTTCTAGCTTAAAACCATTACCCCTCGTCCTGTCACTACAGACCCTCGAGAACAGATCTCCCCCTGCCTTCTTATAGGCCCCTTTCAGGTACTGGAAGGTTGCTCTAAGGTCCCCCCTGGAGCCTTCTCTTCTCTACATGATACCATACAGTATTTTCAAATAGGATGAATTAAATTGTTGTCAAAGTCAGAAGGGATATAAGGATTGAGTAGGGTAGGAGGGAGAAAAAAAGTGAGTCATAGAATTATAGAAACATAGAATTGTTCTGGTTGGAAGAGACCTTTAAAACCAGCCATTAACCCAACACTGCCAAGTCCATCACTCAACCATGTCTCTAAGCACCACATCTACATGCCTTTTAAATACCTCCAGGGTTGGTGACTCCACCACTTTCCTGGGCAGCCTGTTTTAGGGCTGTACAACACTTTTGCTGAAAATTTTTTTCCTAATGTCCAATCTAAACCTCCCCTTGTCCTGTCACTTCTTTCTTGAGAGAAGAGACCAACCCCCACATGGGTCCAACCTCCTTTCAGGGAGTTGTTGAGAGTGAGAAGGTTTCCCCTGAACCTCCTTTTCTCCAGGCTAAACAGCCTCAGTTCCCTCAGCTGCTCCTCATCAGACTTGTTCTCTAGACCCTTCCCTGGCTTCATTGCCCTTCTCTGGACATGCTCCAGCCCCTCAATGTCCTTCTCGGAGTGAGGGGCCCAAAACTGAAAGCAGAATCAAAATGTGGCCTCAGCAGTGCCAAACACAGGGGAATGATCACTGCCTTAGTCCTGCTGGCCACACTGTTGCTGATACAAGCCAGGGTGCTGGTGGACTTCTTGATCACCTGGGCACATGTTGGCTCATATTCATCCCTCTGTCAACCAATTCTCCCAGGTCTTTCTCTGCTGGGTAGCTTTCCAGCCACTCTTCCCCAAGCCTGTAACATTGCAAGGAGTTGTTGTGACCCAAGTGCAGGGCCCAACACTTGTTCTTTTTGAGCCTCATACAACTGGCCTTGGTCCATCGATCCAGCCTGACCAGATCCCTTTGCAGAGCGTCCCTACCCTCAAGCAGAGAAGCTCCTAAAGACAGAGGAGACAATGGCTTAGAGAATTTTATGTACTTAGGGAATAACTCATTCATCTGAAAAAGCCTGAAGAGAATCATGAAAATTACCTAGGAAATAAAATATGTGTATATATAGTGAGGGTGAGAATCTAAACTGATGTCAGGGAAATCACAGCAGAAGAATAAGTGATGATTAAAGCCCCTTTTACTCTGCAGACCTGCCAATATTTTGTCTTCCAAAAGAACAGTGATAATTTATGCCATTGAAAAATATAAAGGACCAAATTTCTTCTGTGTGCAATTCCAGGAAGGGTCAAACAAGACTAGGTACTAATGCTTTTCTGAATGGCCTAGTGTCTGTAATTCTGTACACAAAATGTCTGTAGTATTTAATCAGAGCATAGGATCAAGCTCATTACGTCTCATTTTTTTTTATGGCAAATTTCAGTAATGCTATTCAAACAGCAGTCTTTAAGCCTGAGGTTTTTTGCGCAGTAAAAAAGCAACAATTTGCCCAGAATATTCTTTCATTCACTACGAGTCTGATTTTTGGAGATACAGTCTTTCAAGTGTGACAGACATTGATCATCTTCCAAAAACTGAGGTTCTAAATGATCCCACCTTGCAAATCCCTGCCATCCATCTTTTTACGTGTTTTCAGATGTAAAACACACAGAAGTGTTTGAAAAGCTTCACAAGCAGAGCTTAGGCACCCGATTCCCACAGAAGCACATTTGATGTCGAGTGCCACTCCCCTTTTGCATTTGCCCACTTTATCCTTCCTAAACAGATTATAATGAGCAATTTTAATATTCCAGTCATGCAAATCTTCCCCCAAGATTTCTATAATGCCAACAAGGTCTAACGTATACTCATAAATGAGCTATTGCAATTCCAATTCTTGTTTATTACTCAGACTCCAAGCATTAGAGTATAGGCAATTAAAGAATTTCTTCTCTTCACATCCCTTGGTGCCTTGATTAATTTTGTTCTTGACATCTTAATTTCGTGCTAAATGAATGCTCATTCATTCCTCCTTTCCTGCCTTCTCCTGTTCTTAGTTTAACACTCTCCTGACTACTCTGCTTGACATCTTGAAGACTCTCCTGTGAACATGGAGACCATAGAAACTCTGCGGCTTTATCTTCTCACCGAAGTAGGTCATTGCATTTCTTACAGCCACAAATATCTGCCTCACTCTACTTAAGTCTAGTAGTTTTTATTTTCCAGAGATTTTTACCTTCATCCTCTTGTTGGAAACAAGACTTCTGGACAGAATATCCATCTGCAGAATCCAGGAACTCTTCAGCCGCTTTCAGTCTCTCATATAGATCAAAAAGAGTGTGCACCACCAGAGATGGGAACCTTGGGCACCATAGGCCCGTTCACACTTCATCGTGATGGGGTTTGGAAGAAAAAGAGTGAATGGCTTCTTTGTCTCTGGGAAATTTAATTTCATTCTGAACACAGGGTCTCTGCCACATTTGATGGGAGTTGTGTGATCAAATGTAGACACATCAGAGGTAAATTTCTCCACCTCTACCTTTACAGTCAGTGGAGAGAAATAAGGCCTTCTGGGGAGAAATTGATCTGAATTAGGATAGATGAATCATGTCTGGAAAATACCTATTGCTCTCTATGGACTAGAATGAACACCTCAGCTGTAGTTTTCTGTAAATGAGAACTCTAAAGCACTTCTGGGGTCATTTCTACTGCATGACACAGCTTCGCAAACAGCATTTCAGGCCCTTGTGCTCTCATTTGGGGATCTGTGCTCTGAGTTATATTCAGGTTTGCGGATGTGCATTCAGAGAGTGTATTATGTCAGGCACCATATAGAAGCACAGTCAAAGGCAGCCTGTTCTCTAGGGAAACTAATCTAAATGAAATCTTCTATTCCTAACCCTTTCCCAGCTTGGCATAATGCAGAATAACTTTAAAAACCATTTAAAACCCTTCTTCCAGCTTTGCAGATCGTGACTGTTTCTCCGCCTCACTATTTGAGATACTGAAGAACTGAAGATAGACCATATGCAAAGCATGCTAAGTTAAAAATAGATGATATTCCACCACTGGCATGCAACAGCCATGTGAGTGTGCTTGTGCCAGACTAGCTCTTGCAGAATTTCCAAGCCAGACATCTCAAGTTCCACTGGTAGAAACCTGTTGTGAGATGTAGGGTGTAACCATGTGGGGTGCTGGGATGGTGTAATGACTGACCATAGAGAAGGAGGGGTCCCAGCAGCTCCATGGAGATGAGCATCAGTGTGGGACGTGCCCTCAGTGCTGCCCGCCTGCCTTGTGTTATCAGCTCAAACAAGGAAAGAACCAGGTTAAACAACCAGTTTGTGTGGCGGAGGAGGGATACATGAGCTGCTGGTGCCCTGTTGAAATGCATGCTTGTGGGAGAGCCGCAGCAGATTAAGTTGCCATCCCGCAGCTGTGATTTACTTTGACCTGATTTAATTTGTGCAGGTGCTGATTAGATGTGCCCATGAAGTCTACAGCCATAGCTCAGCTGAAGGGACAGCCAGATCACCCTACAGCTGTGGTTCCTTGGAAACAGGCACTTTTTCTAGCTGGATGTTTTCTTTAAGGTGGGATTTAAAGATTTTTTTCCCAAGTTTTATTAGTGTGGGGCAAAGTAGATGTCCCTGAAACCATCTCAAAGAAATTCAGCTGGTAGCAGCAGAGGTTATAAACTATTTCAGCTGTGTAAATATGAATGTGTCAGTGATCACTTCTATTGAATTGTCCAGTTTCTATTTGTATTATCCAGGAATATTACTATACTTCTACTCTTTTCTATTTTATTCTGATTTAATGTTCAGACTTCTACAAGTGAAGTTCAAACTGGAATATGTCCTTTTTGCTCCAAGGGGCACAGACTTGCAGATGAATCTCTGGAGACAAGCCATGCTCAGCTCATGACTTTTCTTACTCACGTTTCTGGCATTGGAGACATTAGAGCTTGTTTCAGTGAGGTGGGATTCATCTCATCTAGCTTTCAGTGTGGGATTTAGCTTGCAGATTAAGACATCTAAATCTCAGTGTCTCCATCTATGCGCTTCTGTGCAAGTTGTGAATTGAAATTATAAGATAGTCAATGTGAATGTGTGATGGCATCCAGTTGGCTGAGCATGGGGTCCACTGCTAGTGGTCTGGAGTATCCTTCTGGACTCCAGCAACGCTCTAAGACAGCAAGAGTCTCCCCTAAATCCCAGCTGCATCTCTCAGTCCCAAGCGGGCATCTCTGTTCCCATAGCATTTCAAATGGCACTGCACATCCATGATTTGTGGTTAAACTAAGATTAAACATTTATCTAGGAAAACAGCTCTTTTGCCAGCATTATTTTTTTTTTTTTTGCAAAAAGGGCAGTGGGATTTTTCTCCTGTTCCTACAGTGTCTTGTTCCTCTTGCCTGTGTGGGGCTCATTAGAGCACTGACATATTCAGACCTCACTTAGGGTCTGATCCTGGCTGGATCTATAAAACATGCAGTTATTAGTGAGTCTTATTATATCTGCATCTGTGTTCATGGAGGAAAAAGCTCCTGGGACCATGTACACAGCAGTACTGTAACAGCTGAAGAGAGATTACAATAAACACTGAGGAAAATCAATGTGGTCAAAGGGAGCACTTGAGCCTTTTCTAAACTGGTTCCTCCATCTTCACAAGTTAGAAACACTTTGGCAGCCTAACACTGGAAACCACAAGACTGTACTCTGGAAAACTCTTTTTAAAGCAATTAAGTCACACTGTGCTGCATGGTGTTAATTTAGAACTCCAATTAGTGCATACAATTTGCTATCAGCTTAGGCCAAGTCATTTTCTCAAACCAAAGCTGCCCCTTGCTTGACTGTTTGCTTGAACAATATGACGATGGAAGCAATTTGTTAACGTAATCTGATTTAATATGATGACTAATGATTTTCGGAAGAGAGTATGGATTGGATTGTCAGGCTGATTATAACTGAAGCATGTCTGAGAAGGCCATTTCAGCTCGCTTGATCCATGCAGATTTGCAGGACCTGAGCTGATCCTTGGCATCTCCAGGGCAAATTCAAAGTAGCTTCACTTCCTTAGCAAAGTGTAGGGTGGGTATGTTTAGCTGCCTAAGGCACTTTGAGTTTCCCACTGCCAGGGAGAGTCCTGTTCCTATTTGTAGGATGCAGTGATAGCTGTACAGCTCCTTCAGCCAGATGGAGAGACTGGATTCCCGCAAACCCACCATATCACTTGTTTTGGTATTCACACCCTGACTGTGTGCAGGAGAACCTGCACCCAATGTGTTCTTGCAAACTGCTGGCTTTGCAAATCAATTCAGTGAAGAGACTGGGGCTTTGCAGTTGTGAGGAGGTTTTTTGGTTCAGCTTTGCTGGATTATCATTACATCAGTGGCTCTTGTCTCAGTCGTTGTTGATGGCTTACCCTACATCCTGCAGTGCAAAAAGAAAGCTTGTGCGTGCTGTCCAGAAGGTCACTTTTCTGAATACTCTTCTCTGCTCTCCCCCTTGGCCAGCAGTTTTACCACAACTCATGTAAATATTGACATTTGCCAGGGACTTGCCTTTGTGCTTTTACTCCCTGCTGAAAAGGCTTAATGTTTTCCTTCTGGGTTAGCCTGGACTTTTTCTTAGCTCTTTTATTTTACCCAGCCTTTCTCTGAAGAACCCATAAGAAAGAAAACCCCTTTTGTAAAGGCTTGCCTTTTTTTTTTTTTTTTCCTGGAAACGTTAACTCCCTGCATAGATATTCTGGGAACTTTTCACTGTTCTTTTGCTTCGTGACACAAGAAACTAAAAGGAAAACATTATCTCTTCGAGGCAGCAAGTCATTGTGCTTGCTTCTAAAAGCTGATCTTGTTTTATTTGACTCGCTAGCTATTTTATTCTGGCAGTGATGCACTGGAATATCCTTGCGCTAGCTTGGTTGCACTTGCTTTCCTTCCTTTTAATGCCATTTCTCCCACAGTCAGACTGTCCTCACCGCGAGCATACCTATCAGCATCTGGCCCATTAATAATGAGTTGTTATGAAATAAAAATTAATCAAGCACCGAGATTATTGCACAGCATTTCCCAGGACTTATTATCAGGAGTGATTGCGCAGACGTCTTGTTGCATGGGGGTAGATTGCAGTTTGGTTGGAATTAACTCACAACAGCTGCTTTATTACTGTGATGTATTATTATTTATGTAGGATGAAAGATGTGAATAGCACTAGAGCACAACAGATCTGTGCACAGAGGAGTTCACAGTCTAAGGGAGAGGCAAGGCTGGAGCAGATGACAAGAAAAAAAGCAATGGGACATGTGTGCTGCTGCAATTCAGTCCATAAACTTTAGCAGAGAGTCTGTTTCTTTTAGCCTCTTGTTCTTCCTTATTTAAGTAACAGTTATAAGCAACATTAATCAAGTAGGTGAAGAGTCAAGAGCTTTGTCTTTAATAACATTTAAGTGTTTCTTGTATAACTTTCTCCCTACAGACCCAGTACTCAGGCCCGGCCAAGTTTCACTGGGTGGAGGAGCCAAAGAAAGCAGATAAAAGAGGCAAAGTGGGATTTATGTCAGAGGAACAGCAAGTATATTTTCATCTCAGAGACACAATGACTTAGTACAAAAGTGCATATCAAGCATCTTAAAATATAGTAAAGCTGTATGCTGATCTCTACTCTGAAGCTGCATCGCTTGGCTACTAGTATAAATCCTGCAAGATAACAGAAGGTGCTAAACAACTAACTAACTGGGGAAAAAAAAAAAAAAAAGGAAAAGATACACATCTTTTGCTTTGTCAGTTGTAACCGAAAAGGGCATGTGGTGGCCCTGCCCAGAAGAATGCATGTGGGGTTTGATTTGCTGCTTTCCAAAAGCACATACAAGTCTTTGGCTAAAAAGATTGAAACACTCGGTGATAAGGTACCAAGACCCTCTGTTTGCTGGAGAAAGGGATATTTGTGTGTACCACTGCTTGTTATTGCTCAAAAAAATGTTGAGACAGGAAGAAAGAAGCACAGAATGGGTGACATTTGAGGAGCTAGTTCCTAACTGTCTGCGTACCAGAGTCTTGAAAAATTTGAGAGCAAGAGTTTTAATCTCTGAACAGGGAAATGTTGAATGCCAGAAGTGATTCAGACCAAGGTGTATTTCTGTGAAATAGATTATCTAATTCTCACAGTTCATTAAATACCCTTCTCACTTGTGAATAAACCCCTTCCAGATCCTCTCACTCACTACCTCACACCCCAATATACTCACCATAGACCCTGCCAGTTTCCACGTACACCCTGCCCCAGTGCTTTAGGTTTTCTGAATGCATCTTGTGATGTCTTTTGCCTAAAGAAATGCCAAGGGATTTGCTATCAGGTGCACCTTGCCTTTCCTTAGCAGAGTTTTTAGCTTTTAAGAACACTTTAAACCTGCCAGGGACAAAATGGGATATGAAGAACCAATTTCAATTACAGTGCGTTAGGTGGTTTCCCAGCAACAAGAGTATTTAAAAGCAACAAAAATTAACATACCTTAAAAAAAGCAGTAGCAGCAGCCGCTCATTTTCACGGTGCAATATTTTGTATTCATGAAAACGTAGTTTCTGAACATTGCTTCTGCCTCAGGGCGCAGCCCCAACTCATCTGAAAATCACGTTTCTCCACTCTTCATTGGAAAGTACTTAGAACTTTACAAAGACAGGAAAAGAAAGTAGAGGTAAAGAACAAGGCAGACTAGACTGGTAATGTAATTGCTTGGAGCTAAGCTATTGACTTCTCTCTTGCTGGAATAGCAAAACTCAGTTCTCTCAAGGAATAATCCCCTCTCCTTTAGAGTCCAACTCCTGCTTTGAACCATAGAAAGAAATATTCCATCCTAAAATTGCCTTTTTTTCCCCTCTTGTGCCCCTTTTGTCACCTCCACTGTACATTCCTCCCTCTCTATTCTCTTTGGAAACTTTAATTTCTCTCCAAATCCTCTGGTTTGACAGATAAATCCAGGAGAATTTGTGCTCTGTGAAAGAGCTGCTTTAAAACAGAGTTAATAAATCACAAATGTTGTGTCCCCGAGCAGGTAACACAGATCTTACTTGCAAGGGAGAGGAGGATGGTACCAGTAGAGACCAGTAAGATCCATAGCATTCCAGTAATCTCCAGTTCAAGAGGAAACTGGGACGGAATGCTGGTTTTTACATGTCCCTTTTACCTAGAAGGATTTGAGCTGCTCATGTCCCTTAATACTTTATACCTGGCAGCAAATGCATGTGGGGGGTGACATCCCCTTTGTACAGGTCTAGGGGATGGCAGAAGTGAGGAGGCAGTGAGTTGTGTCCTACCCAACCATAGACATCTGTGATGTAGACATGAAGGTAAGTCCCAGCCCAGAAATTATACTGGGACTGCAGCATCCTGAAGTGACCACTCCTCTCAGGGCACAGGGACACTAAATTGGCTGCATCCAGCCAGAAGGAAAGACTAAGAAAACCTAGTCTCTGATAGTGGGAAAAGCAAGTGCCTGTGGTGATAGTTGCCAGGTCTACATAAAAATAAATTTTAACACTGAAGTGCTCAAAACTAAGAGTTTCTGGACAGGTCAAAACAAAAAAAAAATGAAACTCTTCAATCTCTAAAATTTATTTCACTGCCCTTTTTATTCCTCCAATAATTTCTCTTCCTCAGAAAAACATTTTCATTTTCAGCCCAGGCTGGACCAGAACAGTCCCATGCACTTGTATGGTCTCAGTTTGTATTTTCCAAGAGAAGAGATCAAAGGCATCTGTTGCTTTGCACAAAGGACACAGGTTACTTGCACTGCAAGAACTGCCCTGACAACATCAATCTTTGGTATTTTGGGAGGTGCAGAGATATTCTGGTTAATCAGCTTTGACTGGGCTGCTAGACATCCCAAAATCCTGGTTGAATGCTCAGATTCCATTCTTTCCCCCACTGCGTGAACAGCATTTCTGAGTGAATAAGGGAAGATATATCAAGAAAAGCTATTGGAAAACAAATGTAGCCAGAGGAGTAGGGACCATAAATATTTTGTTTCTCAAAAGATTGTTGATTGAGTGATGAAAAGCTAGGGATAAGCAGATTTATCTCCCTGCATCTGTTCCAGTAGTAGGACAAAATCACATGCCATGTGGTCCAATGTTGACTAAACGCACTGGCTTGTACCTCCTCAAATACAGACATTTTTTAAGCAGTCAGATGTTGATCCAACAAGGGATCCAACAAGGGTTTGAGCCACTTGCCTATATATAGGAGCTTTGTGGCAGAAGAAATGTTGCTTCAGACACCCTTGTAGGGTTGGATTGTGCAACTTGGGACCTACAGGAGCTCTGTACTGCCTAGAACAGCAGCTGGAGGCCAAGTAGGACCCCTCAGTTTCACTATGCGCTTGGGCTTGGCAGCTAGATTGAATCTCCCAAGGTGAGAGTCTGAAACTTGCCCTGGGCTTCTGCATTCATTAGAGGTGACCTTGGAGAATATGAAGTGACAGCCAAAGAAGCTACAAAGTATAATGAAATTACAGAGATAAAAGCGGATGTAGACAGCTGCCTTTCCCTGCAAAGAGCAGAGAGGAGACCCCAGAGAGACCTGTGAGCTCAGATTCTCAACAGGCAAACCATCAGCAGAATGCCACTGGGAGGAAGATATTTGCAATTTAAATTGATTGAAATCAAAGGCAAAGGGCATGAGGAACTGGTCAGCAAGAAACTAATTTTTTAACTCTCTTCTTAAAAAAAAAGTTACTTGAACTAACCGCCGCCATCCTTTAATTCAACATGTCCTCTTAAGGATGCCTGCTCCACGCAAAGCCACCTAAATACTGATGTTTCATTTACTCTGATGAGTGGCAAAAATACCTCTAAAACTTTCTGCTTCCCTCACATCACCTTCTTCACTTGCTCACAGCCCCTTCTGGTGTCTGTAGCTCTCTGCAGCTGCAGTGGCAGTGAGACAGAATAGCTTTCTCTCATAATCAGTGTTTATTCACCATTGCCCTCTGGGTGATCTCTGAAGTGTAATTTCTCCATGGTTCCAGCCATCTAAGCCTGGAATTGGATTTTCACCAGGATTTTCAAGCCAGAAGCGGAAAAAAGTGATACAAAGCTGGAGATGTGAGTTTTCTCAGAGCCATGGCAGTTGTGTGAAGTAGAACTTGGTTGTTTGATGGAGACTCTCGGCCCTCAGAACATCAGGGCTGTGGTGAGGGGCTGTCTCACAGAATCATAGAATCAAAGAACAGTAGGGATTGGAAGGGACCTCTGGAGATCATCTAGTCCAACCACCCTACTAAAGCAGGTTCACCTAGAGCAGGTTGCAGGGGATGCAGGATCAGTCTTGAGGCTGATGCATCAAGTTCACAGGAACCAAGAACCGTGACCACCAAGAAATATGCAGCCAGCATTATCACCTCTTGTCCGATATATTTTTTATTCTGAAATGGGGATGTGAAGCGAGCTTTAGCAAATGTGGTTGCCATCTCCAGCTATTTCCAATGAGGTAGATATTATGCACAGAGATAAAATGGCTTCTGAAACACGTAAGGCTGATGGACAGCAGAGACTTGTGGAGGAGGGAATGAGGACAGAAGGCTGCAGTGGAAATGAGGAGAAGGGAGAAAGAAAAGCTACTGGGGTAGAGAGGAAGTGAATTGGAGGACTCTCTGATATATGACATTTGCAGCTAGTTAAGTTATATATACACATATGCAACTGACAGAAATTTTACAAAGCACTGTGAATTCAATTACTTCTGAAATGTTTTAAACATATGATACAGAACCACTTTATTAAGGAACACTTCAAAAATCTTGAAATAACAATGGTGTGAGGTTGCCATAATGTTTTCTTTTTAACCATTAGTCTGCCTGTCAATGTAGAAAAAAGCCATCCCGACATGTAAAAAACATTATGGTTGCTGTGGACCTTCACAGAAAAATAACAGAAGTTAAAAGGTAGCAAAGCAAAAACTGCTGTGCACAAGGGGTTGCTTACTCACACCGAAATTGTCTCACGAGCATATTCATGAAGGAGAGTTTAGAGGCAGCTCTTGGCTAGGGAGACAGGTGATGGGCTGTTGGAATTGAACCCAAATCCCTGCCTGTGACACGCCACTTCTGCCCACATCTGCTAGTGGGGAGGGTGTCACCCTGTAGGGATGTGGAGGGGGCTTGTACACAGGGAGTTAGCAGAGGAAAAGGACCAGCATCTGGGAAAAGATGAATATTCCCACTCCCAGACCAGGACAGTATAAGTTATTTTACCCTCATCCTCCAAATAATAAAAGCTCCTGCTTGCCTACAGTGCTGAGAAGGAGTTAAAAATATTGCAAAGGTGGCGGAAAAAAAAGGCAAAAAACCAGGACTGATGTTACTGTTGTTTGATCTTGTTGTTTGGGTGGGGGATTGGGTGAGTTTTGATGTCTCGGTGTAACTGAGACAAATGATTCTTATCTGTTGAGGTTGGCGGTGCAGGGGAGCAAACTGCATGTCAGCTGCCTCAGCTGACTGACTAGAAGATGTGGAGTTAAATACACTGGCATTTAAAGCTTCTGGCTTCATTAGTAAATTGCTGTATAATGAGCCAGTACATAGCGACTTTCCTATTTTCTTCCCCAGCTAATTCTCTACTAGTTTCTCATCCATAGGCTTGATTTATACCGCAGCCAACTTATTCCTATGACAGGCAGCAGCTGAGTCTCTTTTCTGTTCAATGTGAGCCAAACTGAACCCTAAAAATGGAGCTAGAAAGAAACACAGTGCTGGTTCTACTGGAGAGAAGTGTTCGATCATTTCATTAACCCTGATAATGTTTCAAACAAATACCTTAATGATTCAATCAATAATTCAGCCTGTGATCAGTTTGTTAGTCAGTCTCAAGTGCTTTTCTTTTAATAGGGGACTCCCAGAAGGATCATGAGCTGTTACTTGCAAGCATGCAAAGCATGAGTTTTGGCTTTATTTTGCATCTTTCTGACAACCACAGTCACTTCCCTGCCTCCTTAGCCTGCTTCTAGATGACCTAGCCCAGGTGCCCCCAAATCCTCTATCCTCCACCATTCTAACTTTTCTCAAGAAATTATTCTTGTCCTTAATGCTTTGCAGGAAAAGTGAGTCTCTGAGCTCTCTCATGCTGAAGGCTGAACTGATGGGACCCCACATGTAGCTCTGGTGTTTCTTCACAGTTTTCCTTAAACTCTGCCTTCTGCGTCAGCTACACAGTTGTGTAGCTATACCATGACACCAAGCACAACCTCCCATTGCCTCCATGGAGCTCATTAGCTCAGCTCAGCTAAATGCCATTTTGGTGCATGTTCCCATCTGCCTGAAAATCCCCATGAAGACACCTCCAAGACAAGCTCTGCCCCTTAACCAGTGCCAGGGTCCCCTCTCCCTCTTTCCTCTTCCTTTCTTCTTCTTCTCTTCAGCAAAGATTTCTTACTAACTGAGAAAAATCTGCCAGAATCCAGCTTGGATGCTAAGGCGCAGTCGAAACAAAACCCTTTGAAAGAGGTCCAAATCCTGCAGGCACCAAGCACCACACTGCTCTTTGAAGGCACTCCATCCAAAGGAAAGTGAACAAGAGGAACCTACATGGTAGTATTCAATATTTGAGGTGGATGCAAACCAACAGAACAATTTCTTTGTGCAGTTTCAGTAGTAAGAAATAAGGATGCTCCCTTTCTGGTCTGCTGGGTAGAATTTTATCTTCTGGTTTAGACACTTATTAATTTTCCACTTATTAGGCTGCCTGTGAGAGTTCCATTGTTGGGGTTTTCTTTATTATTATTATTACTTAAAAGATCAATGCGTGTGGAGTTTTCATTGTCACATTATACACACTGAGTAAATATAGTCCCTGAAACAGAAGATGTTATCTGGGAAACTCAGATAAAATTCCATGGCTGACAGTTGTTCAAATCAGCCCTCTCTGCCAGAGTACAATAGCAAACGATATTCTTCATTCCCTTTACCTTCTCTTCATTATGCATCGGAAGGAAGGGAGCGAGAGAAAAGCAGGGTCGTCCTGGCATTGCATTTATTCCGCTGCAATGACTTCAGTGCACACAAGTAACAAAGCATTCATTTCGAGCTCAACACTTAGCACCGAGATTACACCTTGGGTATAATAATGATATGTGACCTGTTCCAGGTTGCAATGACTTGCTAAGTCAGCAAATTTATTTTTCTTGTCCTTACACAGCAGAAGAGCGTGTCAGAAGTGAATGGAGATTATACAGTTTCCTACCCAGATGTCCTCACCCTTGCTGGCTTCGGCTGAGATAGCCTGGAGTTAATGTACCTGAGCGCTGGGCAGCTTTCTAAAGGACGTGCTCTCTTCTCCGGGGCATGAGTTATATTGTAGGGGGAAAAGCAGGTTCAGCCTTGTCTGTTAGCATAGCCTTCATGTGGTTCGTAATGAAAGTAACCACATTACTTCTAGGAAGAGCTACATTACGGAGAACTGTGGGTGGTTGGGACAGAGCCAGGGTAACACACTCAGCTCATCCTGAGGGCACAAAATGGTCTTCATCCCGTGAAAAGCATCAGGCTTTGGGCTAAGAGGATCAGCCGGTGGGAGCAAGAGGGCTTAAAATATGTGGTGGGTCTGGGAATGGCTCAAATTTATGCTTATGAAGCAGGATGGACATCCACTTAGAGTTGTTCTATCCAAACAGATGTAACCAGGGTGATCTATTCAAGTAAAAGATGGGGATAAACACACAATGGCAAAGTGAGAGTCTCTGTGTGGAAGGTAAAACTTGGGTACTCAAAGCAGCTTCAGACTTTCACTTCTATGGGCCTGATTCAAGGTCAGGTTGGATGGGACTCTGAGTAACCTGATCTAGTTAGAGATGTCCTTGCTCACTGCAGGGGGGGTGGACTAGATGACCTTAAAAGGTCCCTTCCAACCCAAAGCATTCTATGATTCTGTGATTCTCACTTACAGACAGGTCTCTCATTCTTCAGAACACGTCAGGGCTTCAAAGCAAGGTACATGGTACTGACTCCTCCCACGAGGTCTCCTACCCCAACACTGTTAAATGTCTTTCACATGAAAGAGAATTGGGCTTTGCCAGACTCCTAATCCTTTCCTTTTGTATTTTGCCAAAACCCACAACTAGCAGCCAAGAGAATTGGAACCGAACAGGTTCCATGGCCCCTACCTGACTGCAATAAAATGTGAAACAATTTGGATGAGAAATAATGTCTGTATGATGGATCACAAACAATGTCAGCAGAGGGATGAGTTGGTGGTAGAGACAGGGAAGGGTATCAAACATTTTGCTTCCATGTTCTTATCTCTCACAAAACGTGCTTTGATTGTTTTCTTAGCAGAAACTGGTAAAGCTCAACACATTAATTAGGATAACAATCCAAAGCTAAAAGTATTAAGAAACACTGCTAGAAAACAGGGATCTGGGTACCTAGTAAGGTGGGCCCACAGGAGAAAAGGCTGTGATCAGGATAATCAGATCTAAATTACAGAACATATCCCACAAAACAGTGTGAGGAAAGGCCCATGGCCAACAGAGCACAAGCCAGCACTTCCAGATGAACCTTTCACAGCTGTTGTTTAAGCTGTGGCAGAAGTGTGTTTATAACATGGCAGAAGATGCCAGCACAGGTTCCCAATCCGAGATGGCAAAATTGTACAATATCAGGCTGAGGTTGAGGGCTTCTGCCTCCATCTCCAGTGCTTTCACTTAAAGACCAGAATCTCCTGTCCAGCAGTCTACCCAGATGTGGCTGAAGAGTCAATGATACCAGTAATTTAACTTCTGGTTAACAGGTCAGGAAACTGAGGTATCAAGAGAGACTGCCTTGCCTGAGGGCTTCCAAGAGGCCTAGGACAGACAGCAGAATCTAACTGAGGTCTCTTGAGCCCAACCTGATGCTCTGTAGCTCCTCTGAGGAGCTGAACGTGTATGAAAGGCTGTGTTGGAGACTGAATGCTTCATTGCAAAACCTGATAGGGGATGGATTGTGTGACTGGTGAGACATATTCCCAAGAAGTACACGTCCCTGGGAACACAGTAATTATCAGCTCTACTCACCTTTGCTGTCCTGGCTCACATTGCGTTGGGACAAATCTTCCCACGGAACGGTCTTAATACTTCAAACTTCAGGCAATACAGAGAGTTGTGCTGCATTGAGAGATGGAGGCAGAGGCAGAAGGTGAAGCTTCTCATTGGTATCAGTGCTTCCCAGGTTTTACAGAGATGTTTTGGAAATGTCCAGGGAGACAGGGGCACAGCTGCTCCTCCTTTCTTCCAGGCTGGCTGGATACCAAATCAGTAGTACTCTGGAAGGTACGTAATGCTGCATGATTGAGGCCCCTTGCTTCTTTTGCTTTCCTCACACATGGGTCTTTTTGGAGGAGATTTTTGGCACCACTGGGTATTTGGCATCCTGGTCAGAACCACCACATGTTAATCCCCTTGACCAAATACTGCATGCCGGAACTCCTGGATTTTTTTTTTTTTGCCATCCATGTTAAGATACATACTTAAAATCTCTAGCCTGGAGAAGACCAGTATAGATCACACACTAAATATCTCATGTTCTAGAAGTCTCCATACTGTCTCATATGCACCATACTACATATGCACTTAGAAAAATTGCCCACTGAAGCCACACTAAGGTTCGGCGTCAGGCTGTGCTAAGGTGGATCTTGGCTAGCCAACAAGGAGTATACACAGGATCAGTCAGTGCCTTGTTGCAGTCCACTGCATGGATATAGAGTTCTTTAGGTTGGATGAGACCTTTGAGATCATCGACTCCATGATGTAGATACAGATATATTCAAACATAAGAGGAAGTGAGCAGGAGCTTTCCAAATGAAGAACCCTCATCCCTCTGAACACAAGACCAGTGCTTTCTGACACCTGGAAAGTATCTTGCAGCCTTTGCCTTCTCCATCTTTTTGCTTTGACCATAGAATTGGGACATTTGCTGCTGACTTCTGAACCTCATCCTAATCGGTACTGGTTCAGAGAAGAAACACACAGGGTGGAGCTCTTTGCTCCATGGCCACCATTCAGCAAGAACATCCCTCACCAGCTGGGAAATGGACCTGTAAACCTTTCTGCAGGCTGCTCTTAAACCATGCCAAACATTTTACTCCTCCCCCATTCACTCTTGGATCCACACTGAAGATGTTTACACCATTTTCTGCTTTAATTCTGTCCCTGAGTACTCAGATAGGGCTGGAAACATTTCTGAGGAAAAGGCACTTTGTAACAATACTATTATTATTTTACCTGTGTACATTTCCCCCTCCTGCTAGATTGGTTTTCACTCCAGTCATATTTCTTTGAATGTGAAGGATGTTTTTTTTTCCTCCTTGTTTTCCTTTTGGTCCTATCCTCTGTTTAAAGGCAAAGTCATCAATAATCTTAGATGAAATGTATTTGCTGTAACTCTCCAGGATAACATGGTTTGAATGCTTTGATTGATTTACGTCTACAAAAAACAAACTGCATCAGCCATTTGTCTGTAGAAACCTTTGTTTTCTTTAAAGGTATGAGCCCTGTGCCTCATTAGTCTCCCAAGCTTTCCTTTTGGTACCTGTTGTGTTTCACACATTTTTATAAGCTGTCTGCCTCTAATAAATGAAATTATACTTCAGCTGTAAAGTGTTCCCATAAGCAATCAAAGAAATGCTGCCTTGTAGTCTCTGAGAATAAGCACCATCAGTACCATTGTCACATCATCAAGATGTAATACAGCCTGGTTATTAGTTTTATGCTGCTTTGACAGCTCGGGTGGTGTAACATCTCTAAAAACCCGGTGCTGGAGCTACCAAAGAATTGAGGATCAGCATATACCAGCCTAAGGTGCGTGGCACTTTTGTATCAGTGGCTGATTGTTAGAGAGAATGGTGGCTTACTTCAGGATAAGCTCTTGAGTGATTTTACTCAAGGGTCAGAAGCTGAAATCAGATGAATTAAAAGTGGAAATCACATGCAGGTTTGTGATCATGACTTGAAATTATCAGTATGAGTTACGGGATCTGTGGCAGCATCTTCAGGGAGCTCCAGAGAAGTTCAGCTAAACCTCCTTTGGGATCCAGAGGCAAATAAGAACTTGCTGTTTGCTTTTGCTCTCGTTTCTTGTTTCCGAGAGAGAATTGAATGGTTTGTGTTTTTCCCAGGGCATCTCCGGGTCAAATGAGAAGACGAATGCAGCTGTGCACATCCTCTGGTCTGTTCTTGTCTCACACCTACGACGCACTCCAGAGGAAGGAGATGGGCTAGCCCATGACACACAACAATACTCAATTTCAGATAAAAGCAGGCTGCCAACTCCCCATTTTTCCAGCACTTACCTGGCATCCACCAATGGCAATTTTGAATTCCTGAGGTTTTTATGCATCTCTCCCAAGTTCACGGCAACATTCAGTAGCAAAGTTTGGGATCTGACACCTTTTGCTTTCGTCACTTTGCCCTGAGGTTGCACTGTCCAATGCCGTATTTACACATGAGGCTTTCTGCTGTTATTCATGTTGCACTCACTGTGACTATAAGAGTGAGGTACCCATCAGAGACACATTCTACCTCAGAGAGCTTAGGACAGCTGTGGGTGTGAGTGGAAGCGTCACCACAAGACCAGGGCAAGCATATTGCAGAGGGCAAGGACAGGCACAGCACAAAGTTGTCTTTAACATTTAAAGAACTTTCATCTTAGCTTTAAATACACCCCAGCTTGGTGATCCTTTATTTATATACAAATCTTTTTGCCTTTTTCTTGTCAAACAGGGGGGAGGCAAAGAGGAAATCAGCATTCAAAACTCCTCTCTACTTGCATGGATGTTGCAGTGCTAAAATTGACATTATGTCTCTGTTCAGTTAGATCAACTTTGTACTCGGATTATTCAGTAATTAAAAGATATCTCAGGGGCAAAAAAAAAAATCTGACAGACTCCAATTTACCCTTTTGCAACCCATCCTGGAAAGTGCCAAAGCATCAGATGGTTGTGTTTATTTACGGGTACATATATATGTATAGAGAGAAAGCAGATAGCAATTCCTTTATTTCCCCCCTGCTCCTTTCTACCAGGAAGCCTATTTACAAACATGCAGCCAAAATCCTGTTCAGAAATTGGCGATTGTGTTCATTGTTCCAGAACACATCATAGAAGAGGCAAGCAGGAACTGCTTTAGGGAAGCAGTAATAGTTTAAGTTGCTCAAATAGGAGAGGAACAGGGAGAGCGGCAAAAAATTATCACAATCTAAAGGCTGCAGAGAGCCCTAAATCACGAAGTCTTGAACTCTTTGAGCCTTGCACCCTTGTTGAGCTGCTATAACACCTTTGATAGGTCATCAGGACCTGAGGTTTAGCCACAATTTCTAATGCATGGGCTAGATTCTCCAAAATTCTGCACCAAAATTCACAATGATTTAGTGATGACTGAATTGAGTGGTCTGGAGCCACTGATATACAGAGCTCCTGCCATGCTCATGTACAGTGGCCCAGCCAGGGATATCACTTGGATTCCTTTAGGGGAAGAACATCCAAGGCTTGGTTAAGTGACTTAATTGACCAGGTATCTATCTTCCCACATGGACTGCAACAAACCAGGGTGGGGAGTAGAGGCCATGCAGAATGGTCAAAATACCAGTGGCTTGGTCAGGAGCAGAGTTAGAATCATAGAGTCATAGAATAATTTAGATTGGAAAAGACCCTAAACATAATCATCATCTTCAGAGGTAAACCTAACACTTCCAAGTCCACCACCAAACCATGTCCCTCAGCACCAGTTCTATGCATCTGTTAAATGCCTCCAGGCCACCACTTCCCTGGGCAGGCTCTTCCAGTGCTTAATAACCTTCCTAATATCCCACCTAAACCTCCCCTAGTGCAACTTGAGGCCATTTCCTCTCCTTCTATCGCTTGTCACTTGGGACAAGAGAGTGACCCCCCACCTCGCTCCAACCTCCTTTCAGGTAGTTGTAGAGGGAAAGAAAGTCTTCCCTCAACCTCCTTTTCTCCAGGCTCAACAACCCCAGGTCCCTCAGCTGCTCCTCATAAGACTTGTGCTCTGACCTTTCACCAACTTAGTTGCTCTTCTTTGGCCATGCTCCAGCATTAGACAGAACATAACAGAAAGCTTCAGATTACTGCTAAGACACCTAATGGGTGATATCCCTACCTAGGAGTACCTGGCCGGCAGGCAAACCTACCAAGTAGTCTGTAGAGGATGAGAATTTGGTTCAGTTTCCTCAACACAACTGTCCAGAGCCCTCTGTTTTGGTGTCCAGCCTCGTTCCCAGAAGGCCCCAGTCTCCCATAGGTCCTCCCCACACCAGCCCTGTGAGGATGTCTCAGATGCCTCCAGGGCATCTTAGGTGATATTAGATGCCTGTGTCAAGATAAATTATTTGAGCTCTTTTTTTTTTTTTTTGGCTCTGCTGCTCCCATCTAATATTCCTTTTTGCACCTCATTTTATTTTCCTCTTACCAGTGGAAAGAGCTCCAGTCTCTAGTAGTTGCTCTGGTTAAAGCCATTCACATATTTTGGTTCCCTGGAGTTATTCAGAGAGTTTCCTGCACAAAGGAGAAACATCAGGACGTATACTTTGTGCTGACCCATCCCCCCAGCAGAGCAATTAAAGTAAGAATAGTGAAAGAGCAATACTATTTTTAAAACACAGCACAAATGCTAATATAAAACAGTGCTAGCAATGGATTTGTCAAGCACTATTAGTTCTTCATTTTATTTTTCAATAAAAACAGGGAAAGAAGGAGTATTTACAAGCAAAGCAGTCTGTTCTCCTGTCAAAATACTCTGCCTGATTATGCTCTGGGACCAAGCAATTAACAATGATCAAAGAGCATATTTGTTGTTAAAAAGTTAATGGGGATAAAAATATCACTATATTAATATTTTTTGCTGTTTTTTTCCCTCTGGAAATAAAACCATAATTTGCCAGTATTTGACAATATAGTCCTCATCACTCTTTGGTTGCTTTGCTTTGGAGGTAGAAGGTGTTTACACAAAGAAAGTGAACTAAGGAAAATTCTTGAATTAATCCCATTTTTGCCAAAACCTATCTTTTATTAAAAAAACCCCCAAACTTCAACAAAAATTTTGGTCAGATTTACAGATTGCACAGGGTGGTTGGTTCAATTACTGCAGGAAAAGAGTAATTCGGGAAACTAATTAAATATGCCAGTATGCAGATGGTTAATTGGATTAATAATTACCTTGCATATGTAAAAAGAGGTTTTATGTTTGCACAGGCAATTTTTATCAGGATTCTCCTGGGAGAAAAAAAAATCATGCTAATAAATGATTGTTTCAAATAGTAAGGTAATTTTCCCTTGGTTGTGACACAACTTTAGAGGAAGGAGCTTTCTGCTTTCATCAGAATGTAATTTAAATAAAAAAAAGATTTTTCTTTCTTTTTTTTTCTGTACACACACCTAGAGTCACTCTAGGGAAGAAAGAAAAGCAAAGCATGTTGTAATGTGCAGAAATCAGAAGACAATGGAAAAATCTGTTTTTAAGCATTTTTGGGGGGTGGGAACAAATTGCCATGGCAACTCTCTAAACGGATATGTCTTCAAGGAAATCATGCTGTTCCCTTGAAAAGTGAGATGCATAATACAACAAGCGCTTGAAAGTTATCTTTGAAAGGCATGTGTACAGGAAAATCAGAAATATTTTATAAATTCAAACTTATGAAACATTCATGCTGATTCACTAATGTTTCACACGGCAATTGTTCTACCCAAAGGCAGGAGCTGAATAACCTTGCCATGTATATGTGCATTTTTAAGTGTGCTTTGTGGTTGGACTGCTCTGGTCTATCAGCCCCTTTCCTCTGCTTTGCAAGCACTCGGAGCCTCTTGCCATCAATATATAAGTTGCTACTAACTCAGGCAGTCGTTAAATCAGATCCTAAAATATTTAACCCATTCCTTATACCCTTTCTTTTTCTAGCAGGTTGTGTCAGTCAAAAATTTCTTGCCAGCAGTATCAGTGACATCAGTGTGCTGCAGAGAGTGGATGACAGAGGAGAATTTGACCTAATAAATTTACTTGGGAAAGCTGTTCCTCTTATTTTAAACCAATCAGATGGTTGGAGGCATCTGGTCATGCTGAAGATTATATTTTGCTCACAGAATGGAAGGATTCTCATCCTGGCAGAATTAGTGAAAGTCTTACCTCAGGATCCCCTGCTCCTATGAAAAAGGAGTACTTTCTTTGCTATAGGATATGTAGTTTCTAAGCCTCTGGCCTGAAACAGTAAATAAAATAAATTAGAGCTTAACCATTACAAATAGAGAAGAAAAAAAATCTTAAGCCTTCATTTGCACCCTTGTGATGGAGCTGACTTCATGCTTTTTTCTTGACTTGTTGGTTGCTTCTAACTACACTTGTGCCTTTCTTCCATAAGGCTGAACTGTTTTAATTAATACAATCCCAAAGAATTGCTTTTATTTAAACCAGATTAAATATCAAATTCCAGCCTGACCAAAACCAAAATCGAGGTCTTCCCCATAGCCATGTGCACCAGTTTAACTAAGTTCATTAAAAAATGTCATTTCAGCCTGACATGTTACGTAGAGTAGCCCTGGGGTTTGCATTCACGCTGTTGGCCTTGGGTGTTTAAGGCGTCAGAACTGGTATCACATCTAAGAAGCAGCAAATGGAGGAGCAATTCACCAATGTCTCTCTGAGAGGCTTCTCCACAAGTCACCATCACATACTTCAGAGAGAGGAGATGGGGGCCACTATGCTAAGTCAGGGCAATTAGTTATGATTTCAAATATTAGAAGCAACTCACTGTTACAGAGCACTGGGACAAGCTGCCCAGATAGCTTGTGGATTCTCCTTCTCTGCAGATATTCAAAACCCACCTGGACATGTTCCTGTGTGACCTGATCTAGGAGATCCTGCTCTGGCAGGCGGATTGGACTAGATAATCTTTCAAGGTCCCTTCCAATCCCTGGCATTCTGTGATTCTGTGATTTTCTCTTCCACGTGTAGCTCTCTAGTACTTTTCTAAGAGCAGGCAGTGAGTCAGTTGTGCGTTCATCCGTTGTTCTTGGAAGGAGAATGATCACCACAGTCAAAAGAAGGCATCACATTTGGCAGGTGGATCAGTTGATGGGAATGGCTGGGACTCAGAATGCTGGCTGCAGAACATGCACACATCTCATCTTGGCTAAGAAAGCACTATCTCATGATCTTTTTATTTTTTTGAGTAACAAGGAAATATTTTGACAAAGTCTAGCACAAATGGGCCCTAAGGAAAAAAATTACTGATGGTAAATAAAACCACCATAAAACTTATCGTATGTAATAATTGTTTTATCTGAGGAAAGCCTAAAGCCAGAGCCAGAATTTACAGCTTGAAGAAGGGCTCAGCAAGGAATCTAGTGGTTTGAAAACCCATTAGCCTTGGAGGTAAGGCTGGTCCTGACTCAGACTTGATGGCTGGAGCTCAGTCTACATCCAACCATATATATGATTCTCTGGCTTCTTCTTCAAAAGTTCAGATGAAGTGATTGTAATAACCTCTTCTGACCTTCAAATCTATGAATCTTATATGATTGCTGAACTGGGTCATAGCAGAACCAAGCACCTGGAATTCTTCCATTCTGTATTATAGTTTGATCAGCCAAAGTCTGAGCATGGGTACCGCTCTGTTCTCCTCCTTTCCTTGGATCAAACTATTACAGCTATACATCAAACGTCAACATGAAAGTTCAGACATCCAAACAGGTCAGGAACCAGTCCCAAATCACAGAGACAAATGAAACAGCTGCTCTAGTGTTAGGTTGTTGGAAGCCACTGCAATGTTCAGGAGGTTTGGGATGGTACCAGTTGGGTGTGAGGAACCAGAATGGGTGCAGTGATGGCTGCTACTTTTGATGACCCTTCAGTGTTAGTGTTAGAATTTAGAACCTAATCCAACCTCATCTGGAGTCATGAATAGCCCCTTTTTCAAGGAGGTAAACTCTCCAAAAGCCAGTTTTCATACGGATGGGGATGTTAAGGAAGTGGCTTAATGCCACAATAGCAAAGCCAAGTCTAGGTCAGCGTAATTCCCTTGCTCGCCCTCCTGCCATATCTCAGGGTGCAGCTGCAGGATATTTCCCAGGCAGACACAGGACAATGCTTTCTAAGCAGATTTCAGTTGCTGTGGCCATGCTCTGAGCTGGCCAGAAAGCTGTGCAGCTGATCTTGCACAGGCTGCCTCACAGCAGAACATGTCACCTACTGTGACCCCTCTCAGGCTGGGGCTGTCCAAGGCTGAAATAACCTTACATGCAACCTTGAACCTGTGTGGTGACCCCATGGCATCAGTGGGGTCCCTTGGCTCTGTGATGGACAGTTTACTCTGTGCATGTGTATGAACAGCAAAAAATCCCCTGGATGAGGGAGAGAGATGTTCTGAATACTCTGGCCTATTCAGATGGACATTAGTTTCCCTTTAACTGGTCCCAGCTTGTTCTGGCCTAGAGCAACACCTCCATCGAGGTTAATGATTTATACCTGCTTCTAGCAAGAAGGTGTCAGCTCCAAGGGGCAACTTTCAGGTGTTAGAAATGGGTTTACACGGGTCCCAACTTGCTTGTGTTTAACAGGAAAGAAATCAGCAAGATTCAGACATTAACATAACTATGAGAAATTTTTATTTTAAATATGGTGGTATTTCACAGATGAAAGGCTTATTTATACCCGCACAGTTTTCCATGATGGAAACACAGCTTTTGCGTACATGCTACAGAAGTGTTAAAAATACTCTCTAGGAAGTCCTTTGTTACATACATTTTAGGAGTTTTCTGGGACAGCAAGGACAGGACAAATCTGTGTCAGTAATCCTGGCAGAGGCAAGACAGAGATAAAGGTGTTAAATGTCCAAAGAAGTTTTATAATTCAGTGGCATTTCTCCTGATAAAGCAGTGTTTAATCTGACAGCTACAGGAACTGGGGTGTGACATGAGCACGAGGCCAGGAAATATAAAATGAAGTAATCACCCTGAAGAAGGAAATGTTTTGAATAACACATGATGCTGGAAATGTTCAATACAGCATCAAATCCTCTTTGTCAGTGCCTCATCCAAGGCATTTGTCATTAATTTAAATATTATTGAGATAATTTAGGGGAAAAAAAGTTCCATGAGTGCCTGTAGCAGCTTGAATGTGTGTTCTTGAATGCATGTGATCTAGTTAGAGATGTCCCTGCTTATTGTAGGGGGGTTGGACTAGATGACCTTTAGAGGTCCCTTCCAACCCAATGCTTTATATGATTCTATGATTTTTGCTAAAGAATCTTACCATCAACCCCAGTAGTTACAGGATCTGATGTACCACATGAGAAATGACATTTTTAACAGTGATAGCTTCAAAATGGTGACGGAGGAAATTTGAGAGGAGATGGAAGGATTTGTGTAGGTCGATGCCATGAATGGGATCAAACTTGACCAAGAGTTTTTAGAAAAGTGCCCTGGATTAAAATGAGACTCATTGGAGGAAGGACACTGAGACCATCAAAGGGAAGGTAGCATCTTGTAATGCGGAGAGAGGGGACTTTGACCCTACAGATACTAAAAAATAAATTATTTCTTGATAAATGAAAAGGAGGAGAGTTCATAAGTGCAAGACTTAAATATCAGGAGCTTTGGGCTTAATTTCTGAAAGTGCATCAGGAACACCCAAATAACAACATCCTCCAGTTGTCCCACAGAAGGTGTCCCAGAAAGGCCTCTGGGGTCTGAGGGCTGAGCCCAGGTACCTTGCTGACAGCCAGGTGGGAAGGCTGGTTGGTCTTTGCTCAAGTGCTTTGTCTGGAAGGAGCAGGGGAAGGTCTGAAGTGGAGAGAAGTGATGGAGCAGGAGGTAGGGTATATGGCATGCAGCTGCTGACAGGGTCTTTTCATGGTCATCAGTGAGAAATGGAGCAGGAAGCCCCAATGGGCAGTGAAGCAAAGAGACCCAGGTCCCTTCTGCAGCAGGATTGTCCTTCCTAGGGAAGACCTCAGTGGTTTTTCGTATTTTAATCCTGATTTGAGATTTTCCCACCCCCATTGTACCTTCCCCACAGTATTGCCATCTTTCATCACCTTGTAGGTTATACTGTAACCTAATAAACAACCCAACCCTCCCTTCCCTGGGACAGCCTCTTACAAAAGACAGGAGAAGTTTTGAGACAGCAGGACATCACATTAGCATTAACATGTCATTATCCTTATTCCACAAGGACCAAATTGAGGTAGAGAGAGGAATGTAGTAAATAAAAATAATAAAGACTGGCTGATACTCCCTTTTGAGTTGAATTTCTTTTATCTAACGTCAGCCATCTGAAAATGAGGCATCTGGCCTAGTGCAGACATCTGGACTCTCTCAATAGTCAGTAGAGAGAAGTAGTTTCAGAAGTGATTCATCACAGCTCTTCACGGGGCAGAAGGAACTCAGATGACAAGCTTAGCATGGATATCCACCTGTTAACTGGCAGGAATCAGTCAAGAAAAATCCCGTCCTTGCTTTCTGTGATTAAAAAAGGTTGTGGGCAATATTGTTCCATTTCATGATCTGACCAAAGCCGAAATAAGGTGGCTATTGTTGATCACAGGCAAGGAGACATGTGGAGTTGTTACAGAATAGGTGAAAGCCAGAAAGGTGACGTCTAGTATAAAGTCACAGAAAGTTCAGTTAGGAACTGGAATTGGTTACCTATGACTGTAGGTACTTCACCAGGTGCTGATACTTCCTTCAGTGGGTCAGTTAAATGCCACTGCAAGGGAAAAAAACTGCCCCCATCTCCACAGCTGAAGTGGCCAGGGAGTGTGCTGAGGACATCGACACCTTTGCTTGTGCTTTTCTGTCATTATTGCAGCCATGCCCTGGGCTTAACAGTGGACCGTGCAAATAGAGGCCAGGTGGTAGGTGATCATGGCAGTAGCTGTCCCAACCTGAAGTCAGTCCTGTTATGTCTTTGCAGTGCTTGGCCACTGAATTCACCAGTGTGTAGACCGGTTGGGTGCTCATCTGACAGGCGCACAGGAAGTGATGCCTTCCTGGTTTTCAGGATGCTGGTACAGACTGTGGTTTCAATGGCTCTGCTGTGAGCAGGTATGGTGTGACCGGACAGCTCATTACTAAAGGAGTACTAAAGATAATCTGACCTTTTTATTCCTCATCAAGCTTTCCAGTGTCCCAGGAAGACCCAAACCCCAGCATCTGGTGTCTAAACCCCAACATCTGGCACCTCAACTTAATTACACAGAATCACAAAATGGTAGGGGTTGGAAGGGACCTCTGGACACCATCTAGTCCAAACCCGCCTGCCAGAGCAGGTTCATCCAGAGCAGGTTGTACAGGACAGCATCCAGGAGGGTTTGGAATCTCTCCAGAGGAGGAGACTCCACAACCTCTCTGGGAAGGTGCTTTAACAGCCTCGAAGTAAAGAAGTTCCTCATGTTTAGATGGAACTTCCTATGTTCAAGTTCATGCCTGTTACCTCTTCTCCTGTCACTGGGAACCAATGAGAAGAGTCTACCCGCTTCCTCCTGACACCCATCCTTTAAATATTTATAAGTATTGATAAGATCCCCCCTCGGTCTTCTCTTCTCTAGGCTAAAAATCCCCAAGTCCCTCAGCCTTTCTTCATAAGAGAGATGTTCTTGTCCCCTAATCAGCTTTATAGCCCCTTGCTGTACCTTCTGCTTACTGAAGAGCCAGCACTGAAGCCCTCAGCTCTTCATCCTTACTGTGCAGTTAGAGGCAGGAAGGAGTTGCTGGGTGTGTGCAAGTGTGCACTTCATCCCATTCCAGGGCAAAATGTGTCACCGTGAGTGTGACAACAGCGCATACCTTCCCTAGGGAATGCGGGGCAAATGCAAAGCCCCTTGCTGTGGAAGTCTCTCTCTAAAGCCAACAGGCTTTGGATTAAGGTTATCAGCCTCAGAAACGTCTCCTCCTTGCCTCTAAGCGAGCACACATATTCTGGATTCCAAGTGAGACAGATTATAATTCCTTTTTCTTAATTTACTTTTTTCCATGGACAGGTGCAAGTGTGTCCCTCCAGGAGAAAGTGTGTTTCTCATTATGCCCCATTAAGACTCCAAACCTGCCAAGCTATTCAAAAGGAAGCAGGAAAAAAAAAAGAAGAGCAGCAGTAGACTTTATACCCCTGATCTCAGCTATTTTTCCTTGCAGAAGGCCATCTTTGAGTAGTATGTTATTGAACCTCCCTGTTTAATGACCCTTCTAATGCACTGCTATCAGGTAGTGCCATCTGTATTTGGGTGAATGTGCTCACTCGCCTGTTTACTCAGCATAAATTATCTTTATTTAAAGTTTAATGGAAGTTACATCTATTTGGACATCTGTACTTAACTGATTACTGGCCACGTTGGGCTGCCTGGTGTTTCTGCATGAACTTGCCAGCTGCTATGAAATGATAAGAGCCTGACATATGTTAAGAGCCAGCAACAATCACAGTCAGGGAGCGCAATTTTGGGTTTTTTTCTGAATATTTCTGAGCTGGCAGCTAATAGCAGCATAAAGAAATCCACCCGCTTTCCACAACTGCCTCCTCCAACCCCATGCATGTCTCTGCTGTCAGTCCCAACCTTTGCAGAAGCACATAAAAAAAATCCCCCCTCCTTAGGAGTGAGTAAACTTCTCTGTAAATACCATTAAACGCACGTACAGTTTGCTGCCTATTTCATGCAATGAACTCTTCTGTCCATAAGAAGCCAGAGACCATCTCGGTTCATCAGCATCTACAACTGATTTGGAAAGTTGCTGCCATCTATAGATAGGTACGAGGATTTGCTAGCACAGTTAGAGAGACAGCAACAGGATGGAGAGAAAAGAAGGAAAAATACAGAAAGAGAAGGAGACGTGCAGGTGTCTGAGGAGCTGACCCGCTGCACTGTACCATGAGGTCCATCTACTTCTGTCTTTGGCAATGGCCAAGGGCAAAGAGACGCATGAAAATGTAGCAGGAGGAAAAGCTTCTTTCTAACGTGAGGCTGCCAGAAGTTGGATTATGCCATACCAAGATGAATGAGAGTCTCTAGACTCCTCTAATGAGATTTATAGTCTTAAATAAAAAATATCCCACTCACAGAACTAGATGTTCTTCACATGCTTCTAGACCAAGATATTTTCCTAATGATCTTCAAGCCTTCCATTCTCCTCAAAGCTGAGTTGTGTGGAGACTTTCTCTGCAAAATGAGCAAAAAAGGTGGCTGTTATTTCTCGCTCACCCTTCAGAACTATCTCCCACCCTGCTCTAGACAGATGCCCAGTTGTACAAGACTTTGCTGGGACACAGGCCCAGGCTAACCTATTTGTCATCCCTGTAGATAAGGTCTTCATAGATCTAGTGCTAACAAGGAGTGTTAAGTGCCACAGCAGCCTGGGCATTAGGGAGGATCAGTCTGGAGCATTTCAAGGGAGACATTTCTGCTTTGTCTCTATGATGAGGTGGCCCTGGGACATTAAGAAAGCTCTCTGCAGGCAAGTGACACTGATGAGTGGTTCTGCATGTGAACATGAATGGCACTGTACGTAATTTAGACAATGAGAGAGTGAAAACATGCTATGTCCATCTGGGAGCAAGGTCTTGAACAGAAGGATGGGACAGAAGCATAGTTTGGACTGCCACTACATGTGATGCACCGTGATTTCTGGTATGTGAGATGAAGGGTTACTTTTCTTGAAGTCTAATGGTTAGAGTGTGCATTAGACACTGAAGCTGTCTAGACAGGAATCAAGTACACCTGAGTTAGCAAAATCTCCACTACTAGTGGTCCTGGTCACCTTTCTGCCAGTATAGTTGTGGAGTGGGACCTTGCGGAGCAGTGGATGTAGCCAAATCACACTGGGAACACTCCCTGACCCTCTGCTGTAGCACACAAAATATACAGTAATGTCATAGAGATTGGACAAAGTTTAATTTACCCATACGCTAAAAATACTTTTGTCCACAATTTCTCTGTCTTTCAAGGAGATCAGGATGGAAAATACAGTCAATGGTCTGTGAATCCAGCATGTCCTTTTGGACTTGCTAGTGCATCAATTTCTAGATGCATAAAATGTTCTCAAGTACCTAATATATATTATATAGTCCTCTGAAAAAATACAGCTAAAGGAATAATACTATTTGAGTTGCAAAGCCAGGCACTCTTAAGTTAAGAAAGAGCATGGATGAAGAATCAGCAGAAAGTCCTCTGAACAAAGAGTGTTCTGACTTCAAGCTGAGTTTGAAAAGGTCTCAGCACTGAAGACTTGGAGTTAAAAGCCTCTTCCACAACATGTGCAGCATGTACAATGCTCAGCTTGATCTTCATGTGTGGCATAAGCTGTCATGACAAGCCAAAATTCTTTACAGCCTGTATCGTTACTGAATCTCAGCAGTGCACTCAGAGGCTGCCCCATTGGGGCAGGGCTGTCCAGCTAGTGACATTGAACCTAGAGTGATTTCTACCTACTCCAATGTCCAACCTAGTCCACAAATGGAAACACAGGAAGTTCCATCTCATGATGAGGAAAGTCTTCTTTCTTGTGAGGGTGACGGAGCTCTAGACGAGGCTGCCCAGAACAGTGCTGGAGTCTCCTTCTCTGGAGACTTTCAAAACCCACCTGGACATGATCCTGCTCTGTGTGACCCTCTAGCAGGGGCATTGGGCAAGATGATCTCCAGAGGTCCCTTCAAACCCTTACCATTGTGTGATTCTGTAATCAGTTCTGAAAAGGTCTTGTTCAACATAAAGCTACATCACATGCTGGACAGACTGAGGTCAGAAAAGGGGCCTGATCAGGTGAGAGTGTTTGTGCAGGCAGGTGGAGCCAAGGCATGTGCAATAGCGGTGAGCATAGCTCCTAAAGAGAGTAATAACATCTAAAGAAGGCAAAAACTCATACCCTCTTCCCATTACCTCCTTCAGCTCACCAGGATGAGTTTGCTTGCCATACTTCTCCTGTCTTGTTGACACTGGATATGCTTCTTTAGCTTTATGCATGATTATGTTGTAAAATGGGCAACAATCTTGGATCTCTGCTTTTGGTCTGTTCACCTCTGTGCCTTTCCTCCTATTGTTTACTGTTTGCCACGCTGCAGGCTGAACCATATCTTGGAAGATATGCTTTATCCGGGAAGACTATGACCTAGAAATCTAGGTTTCAACTAGTCCTAATTAAAAGCAGATGCCAATCTGATATCAACTGCTGCAGCTCTAGTGGAGCTACTCTGGTTAACTCCTTGGCAGGTACCATGCCAAGGTTAATATACTCTGGTTAACTACAACAGCAGGTAGTCATGGCTGTTGTGTAAGACCAGTGAATTTGGCCTACGTGATCTATGAAATGCTACCTATAGTTAGACCCCTATTCTAGGAAGAGTATTGTAGATCTCTCAGTCTCCATACCCTACCATCCCATGGACCTGAGGTTAATACAATAATACAAATTGTCCTAAATTTAAGTTGTGCTGGTTCAGCCATCATTGTTTTATGCTGCCATCAGTTGCCTGATCCCACAGGCCAAAGTTGAACTCAGCAACATCCCCTCAGAAGTCTTCTTTCAGACAGTCCTGCCATAGGTTCCTGTGGGCCCAGCTCCTCCG